>PVHY01015443.1:0-35983 GCA_004024945.1 Uropsilus gracilis
ACTAGATATATTTCCTAACTATATTTTCTGTTTTTTAAAAATGATAAACATGTTTTATTTTTCTAATGACAGGGAAAAATAATTATCAGGTGGTTCTCATCACAGTTGACAGGAAGTCACAGTTGGAACATTGAGAACACCTATCTTGGACTAACCCAGAGGTCTCTAATGAGGTCAATGAAATGAGAGCAGAGTGATATTAACTCTTTTGGTCCAAGGGAATAGCAATCTATTGATCTCTAATGTCCTGAGCGAGGTTTCTCAGTCTTGATGAAGAGTGGCTAGGTGACAGGAGGGTAGGGGATTCGAGGAGAGAAGAAGAGGTTCAGATGATCTGATCCCTACAGATGATGGTGAGTTAAGCAAGGGCAGTGGGAGGCCAATGCGGCCCAGATCTAGGTCAGAGAGGGTGTCTTGCTGTGCAGTATGGGAAGGAAGTCCAATAAAAAAATGGCCTGGGTTCCAGTCCTGGATCTACCATATGCCACTCACCCACCCAAGGGTAACCCTTAAAGTTCAAGAACCTCTGTAAAATATAAGGGGAGATGGCCACTATGCTGATTATTTCTGATGTGCACAGTTCCCTCTCAGGAACAATGACCAAATGGGCCTATGGCCAGGGCCAAAGCCGGGTGGACCCCTGAGAAATGACAGCCTGCCTATGGGTTGGTCAAAGGTCTGTTGGGAAAACTCTGAGAGTTAAGGTGGTTGCCCATCAGCTACAACAATAACTAGTTAACCAATCAGATCCTATAAGGGGTTGAATGCAAGGTGAAGGCAGTGGCCTTAGAACAGAGTAAGTAATAAGAAGTGAAAGTGAGTGTCAAGACTGGACCAAAGAGAGCTAAGAGCAGCCATCATGGTGGAAGAGTATCTCAGGGGACAAAGTCTCTGAGCGTCCTTGTATCCTGAGCAATGTTGCTGCAAGGCTGGCTGGGTTGTAGACTTGGGATTCCTTATTCCCCCCTGCATATGTGTGTTTGTTTCAGCCCTAAGTCATGAGAACTGTTTAAAATACCGAAGGTTACTGAGTCAAAGCAGCGATGTGTTACCTTATTGCTTATTCCACATGGGGCAGGACTTTGTGCTCTTTACAATAATCAAGGAGGCAAGGACCCTCCTATTGGTCCTGTTTTATAGGTGAGCAAACTAAGGCTAAACACCCTAAAGTAACATATCTGGAAAGTGAAGAGATTTAAACTGAGGCCTGCTAATGCCAAAGTCCATGTTTTCCATACTCCTCGAATAAAAATGAAATCTGAAGTACTCGAAACAGCAAAGAGCTACACAAAATTGAGTGATCAGGTCTGCTGGACCTGGCAGGACCTAATGTCCCCCACAGTCCTACTCCTTACCTGCCCAGTTTCTGACCCTCGCCAGTGAAGGCTTTGAAGGTTCCCTTAGGTTTCACAAAGTCCTCATCCCGATGGTCCTCCATATCCAAGTTCACCTGTCCACCGTGAGCTAATCTCCGAAGCTCTGCTGGCACCTCCCTGTGGGAGAAAAAGCAACACTGGATATAAACAGAGAGCAGGACGGACATGTCAATGATGGGTGCAAGGAGAAGAGACATCTCAGTTTGAATTGTGAAAATTGCTGGGTCTCTACAGGGAATCAGTTATTCCTATGCCTACCTATCTGCCTCCCCCTTCTCTCTTGCCAGCTCAAAGTCATGGCAAAAGGCTTTATTTTATTTGGTCACTGGACTCTCACAGGCCCAAAGGGAAAAATGAACATGAAGGTTTATTCAGCAGTCTGTGAACCTACATTTCAACCTGCACTAATTCTGACTGACAAATATATATTTTTTGATCAGCTTCTTTCTCATCTGCATCTCACTCACAGATACAGAACCTAGAGGGCCTTTCAGCTTACCCTCTGCGGATAGACTCCAGAAACTGGGCATTGGCTGGGTCTTGGTAGCTTCTGAGTTCACCATTGTCCAGGCTGAATCCACTCTTCCAGAGCTTCAACACTACATGAACCTGTGACAATGGGGAGTAAGCAGTTCAAACACTGTCAAGAAGTTGGCAAGCACAACCAATGTGAACCTGTAAACTAGTGGGTTTTCACTATTTTACCATGCCATCATTAAAACACAAATATCCATGTAAAAAGTCAACTGATAACCAATCAAGTTAAGTACCAATGTCGAAGAAAAAGCTAATGTGGCAAAGAATAAGTGCATGGGCTTTTATATTAGCAGATCTGAGTCTGCATTTGACTTTGTAACTCTCTGCCTAAGTGCTTGTGAGCAGGTGACTCACTAGAGCTCTGGCTCCCATATCTGTAGCTGCCAGGGTGTTTGGCACACAGCTCATGCTCAACTAAGTTACCATGGCAAATCTACTCAGACTACTTTGCAGTCATTAAAAGTGTTATCTACAATTTCTATTAAAAACTCCTTACATGTAATTATAGGAAGTTAAAAGCCAATGTATTAGCAGCTGCTGCCTCAGGTGAGTAAGATTTTTATTTCCTTATTGCGTGACTGTTTTGGAATAAAAACCAAAATGATTAAAAACAAATGGTCACAAATAGTTATGAATGGCATACAAAAAAATGCTTACGGCATAATACTATAGGGAAAAAGTCCTCAAAATTGCATATATATTTTACTTATTGGGGAATACTATGCACAGGGGGAAAAAAGGAGTGAATAATAGTAAGGGCAACTTCTAAAAAGTTCTATTTTATGCCTTCTCCAGTAGTCTGAAGAGAAAGTTCTTTAGCCATGCATGCTCTGATCACCAGTGAATTCGAGGTACACTGTTCCTCTGCCCGAAATCCACTGCATGTTCAAAAACATGTTCATTTACCCACTTTCTTCCTTCTTATGAGGACCTACTTCCCCACCTCACGAGCTGTGTTTCTCATAAGCCTTTGTCTACAAGCCCCTCAATTCAAGGCCAAAAGCAAGGACACTGTCTCTACTGGCTTCCCTTTCCGAAGCTTTTGGTTCACATTCCACATGGGACCAATCCCTTCTGAAAAATGGCAGAACACTCCACTAACTTCCCCGAGGAAGGGAGATGCACTCACATCTTGGCCGGAATGCCGCCTCCTTTCTCCTGCCACATAGGCAGATTCTTCTTCCGGTGCTGCCCCAAGGCGGTAGCCACCACCTGCAAAAGGCTATAAACGACACACTCATAAGCACCTGAAGGGTACCCACAGTGGTGGGGCTACTCAGCTATAATAATGTATTTTGTTTGTTAATCAGATGCTTTCTCTGGCTCAGAGGTACAGGGTCAGGCAGTATGGTAAATTAATTAAGTGGCTAGGGTTGGGGTAAGAATGGGAGGCAGAGTATCGCCTGACAATACAGGTGCTATGACATCTAATTAATCATGGCCATGTAGGAATCTGGGGCTGGACTTTTTGATTTTCTGACAGAAACTTAGATTTTATGAGAAGTAGGTAGCTATAGTTAAGTCAAAACAAAATAAAGCAAAAACAGCAAGTGAAACTGGATAGGCTAAACAAATATGCTTATAGGACCTTATCCAAGCCACAGTCCACTACTGTGGCTTGAAACTACTATCTTGATTTCATGTTAAAGGGTGAAAGACTGCACTGCTCTTCTGCAAATGAGCAAATAAAGGTAACAAAAACAAATTCAGGCACCATGGGGTTAAGGGAGGCGTGGATTTCTCTGGTACCTGAGTCCTATGACCATAGAAAACCCCCAATGCTCACTCTTGGTTTACTGGTCTCTCCAGGGCTTTTGGTCACTCGTTCCACAGCTACGGCTCCATGCTCTTTAGCACCTTTAAAGAGATCATCCACCAGCTCATTGGGACTTTTCTTCCTGGGAGGGCCGACAATCTGCTGCCCACTTCTCTCTGAACCTCCAGCATAAAACCTGTGCAGAAAATACACATCTAGTTCCAAGTGCACTTAGACAACATCATGAACATGTGCGGGGCTCTGGCCTAGGGGCTGGGCACCCAGAGGTGAAGGGCACAATGCCCATGTTAAAGAAACTTACTGTCTAGAGGGACATATATAAGGAGGCAGATGTTACACAGTGTGAGCAGCAATAAAAGCAGTGCTCTAGACAAACTGAGCTGGGAGAATGGCAAAGACTTCCTACAAAGGGATCTTTTGGGCTGAGTCTTGATTAACAAGGGCAAGCTTAACAGGTGAAGAGATCAGGACAGTGCTTTCCAGGCATGCATGATGGCACATCAACTGTGTAGAATCCAAACTGCAAAGCATACATCTGGTGGCCTCTCTGAGAGACAGCAACTAATATGAGAAGCAGCTACTGCTACTGGCTCTGGGTTAATGGTGACGATGGTGTGGTTAGTACAAGCAGCGAGGCTCCAGTGTTGGCTCTGCTGCTGAGTGATTGGCCAAGCCAGAGCATTGCCTTATACCTCACTTTGGCTTCATTTGAAATGGGAGGGAAGGACCACATGCCCTACCTACCTGCTCCTTAAGTCAGGTCGTGAGGTTCAAATCAGCAGATGTATGCAAAAGAACAAGCACAGAGTAATGCACACATGTGAGGTGGTGTGATACAGCACTGAGAGTTCACCCAAGCCTCACTTTATTTTGCTACTCTTGTAAGATACACCAGGGCCACTGAGGAGAGGGCACTAGAGAAGGTCAGGGAAGCTCAAACACAAACCCTAGGGTACCCACATCATAGTTTGGTATGGTTCAAACATGACTTGAGATTAAGTTGGTACTTTTTAACCTGGAATTGGAATCACATAACCTGACTAGTTGCCTCCTTATCACTCCGACTTACAGGCATGTCAATGGCACATGCCCAAGTAGGAAGTATTGAGAATCTGTAAATGTTAGTCTCAGCCTTCAATTTCCTGATGTTACCCAGGAAATGTGAGACAAATTCACAGGCCTTGGCAAGGACAACAGCACCAGTGTCATTCTGAAATGCTATGAAGCAAAGGACGTAGCAAGGATAGAAATAAGGAGGGTGAGGACATCGATTAGGAGCTGGGCATTCAGATACTTGATGTCACTGCCTCTTACTCAATGACTGTAAAACCCCAAAATTAATGTTTTCTCCTGAGCCTTGCAAGTATCTAAAAAGAAGGCTCTGAGGCAGTATAATGGAACACATGTAATATCTTAGTCTAACCTCCCAAAGAGTGAGCATGAATAGGAAATTGCATTTTCAAAATGCTTATCATATAATATTCCTAGGGATGTTTGGAAGACTAAGGCAAATTCCTTGGAGAATAAGAAGCAAGCAATTAAGCAACAGTTAGTTCATCCTTGTTTATTCTAGACAGATGAAATTCTGCTCAATGGATTATGAGATCTTTACAAAGGGATCTCAAAGCATTGAACAAAGAGTCTGTAATGAAGTGCTTTAAAAATATTCAGGCCCTTGAGGTGATATTTTCAACTCTAGGAACTATTTTAAGAAAATAACCTGAAATGAGACAAAGATTAACATACAAAGTTGTTCAGAGCAATGATATATATTTATAGCGGCAAAAAAATAGAAACCAATCTTAATGCTGAACATCCCATATGACAGTGGATTATTATCATAGTTGTGAATAACGCTTCTGAATAATTTCATGGTACAGAGGAAGTATTTAAGACATAGCATTAACCTAACAAAGACTGAAACAAAATTATCTGACCATCATTACGTAAAATACATGTATATTCATCACAGAACCAACACTAAATGAAAATGTCAAAATATTAGCCATACTTACCACTAGATAGATGAATGTTAAATATTTAATACACTATTCTGTATCTACAATGAATACAGATTTTATTGTAACATTCCTTAAAGTTAGAAACAAACAGTATGCGTATGAATATTGGGGAATATACATTTTATTCTGTTTTTCAGTCTAGTAATTAGGTTATCTATAGCTATTTTAATCAAAAAGAAAAAGCTAGGAGGAAATACATCCAAATATAACTGGTTAGCTCCGGGGCATGGTACTATGAATGACTTTTATTCTTATCTATTTCCTTTCCTTCCTCTAATATTCTTCACAAAGACACATTCTTTTAATAACTAAAAAAAAATCCTGAAACAAATCCAGAATACCATGACAAGGGGGAAAAAAAAAGGTGAGAGGAATCATTTCTAAATGAAATGGGAAATAAATTCTACAATAGAACCTGTCCAGACTGGAGCATAGGAGTAATGATTAATGATAACTGTGCTCATTTAATCATGTAATCATATTACTATGCTTTTTTAAATACACATCATGATGGACTTTTTTATGGATTATGGCTTCCCATCAAAAACTCACCTCTGACCTTCCTCTTCCTCTTCATCGTCATCTTGGTCATGAATAAGGTCTCTAAAGGATGTCACCCTATTATCACTGGAGACACAAAAAGGAACAAAATGGTCTTGGGGGGAGTGAAAGAAAGGTAATCTCCATGATCAGGTGCTAAGGAGTGGAGGACACCAGAGTTGTATTTCAGTGGAACAGGAAGAGGATCCATGTGGAAGAGAGTCTACCTATTAGCGAAACAATGCATTTATTTCTTCAAGATCACATAACACCAAGAATGAGAAAGAACTTATTATGAAATAAATAGAGTTCCATTTAAGTGCTCCTTGGGAGAAGGGGGAATGGAAAAGAGACTACTCTTTAAAATTTTATCACTGGAAAGCTACTTTCCTCATTTAATTTTTAAGTACTGAGGAAATGTGTATGTGCCAGGCACTGAACTATATATTAGGTTTATATAAAGGTCAAAAAATTTTCATCCTTGTGTTGCTTGCAGGCTAGGGGCATTTGGGCCAGGAAACAATTCACTAAACACTATGCAATGGGGCTATGACAGAGGGAAACACATGGGACACTGAGCATAGAGCCTCTTCCCTTGAGTGGGGTGGAGATGAGGGAAGATCAAGAAAGACTTCCTAGAAAAATGGGACATTTGAATCGAGTGCTGACCAACTCAAATGACCAGTGTGTTAAAAAGATGGTGGGGCTATGGAAAAGAGGAGCTACAGAAGATTACAGGAAAGCAGCATATACTAATTCAGAGACCAGACAATAGACATGGTGAAGGAGAAGTGGTCAAAAAGGAGAAATGAGTATGTGGGCTAGGATAGTCAAGAAAAGGTATCAGGAGCATTTAGGGAAACAAGCAGAGCTGTGTGGGATATATGGAGAGGGCACACTAAAAATGGGTGTGAGAAAGATTGTCTCCCTGCCACTTTTTCCTAGTTTAGACGTGTTCTCAAGGAACCTTAGTTCTTCAAGGATTATGGAACAAACATATTTTATAAAAACATTTTCTACATTTCCCTTCTTTAACATGGGAGGAAGAGGACTAGCTTTGTATTTAAGCGAGACAGAAAGGAAGAAATTGTTTACTAGGAAGGAAGCACCAGTTCAGTTACGAAGGAACATTTATTTCAAGGAGACAATCAGGGACCAGAACAGATCTGAGATTCTATCAACTAGAAATGAGAGATCAAAGACCAATCAATGTAGCAAATCCATTTCCTGCTTGACTCCTGAGCATTCCTTGATATCTACATGACAGTTCAAAAAGGTTTAAGTGATAACATCTGTGTCAGTATCTTGAAAAACTAATTCCACTCATTTATCTTCTCAGGAAGTTTCCCACAGATGCTCAGTCTAACATCTATGGGGAAACAAATCCTCTTTGTGGGCTAAATGCCCTCAAATACACAGATGTACACTTGTTTGAACAAACCATATACTCTGGCCACAAGTATGATTCTTTCCCTTTAAGGTCTTACACTAGACTCTGACAGTATCTGACTCAAGACTGATGTCCACATACTCGGTTTGATCCCAATTCTGCCTCCCATCTTGGAGTGTCAGACATGCTAAGGATGTTCTCTAAGATGTTTATTATGTGTAAATGAAGACAGTCACAGATCAACCTCAAGCTCTCTGAATAGCAAGAGCATTAATACATATAAAGTCCTTCCCACAGTATGGCATCTTTCAAGTACTATACCGGAGCAGTGACTGTCATGTTACTTGTGAAACTGTGGGAAACACAAATCCTCATGTTCTATTACAGAGTTCCTGGATTAGACACTGTAGGGAGTGCCCTGCAATGTGGTTTTTAAGGAGCCTTTCAAGTATTTCTCATGCACTCTGGAGTTGGAGAATCACAGAGCAATGACCTGACTAACTTATGGCTTTAGTAATTTAAGAATACTTTGTACTAATTATGGCCTCTACAAATATGCAAACTGTATGAGAAGTTTCAATTTTTCAGCATAAAAATTCCATTGCCTAGACTATCCTGCTACCCTGAAGTGGCACAAAAATCCTGTCATATAACATTTTCTGTAGTGACCAGAACGCTGTATCTGCACTGTCTAATATGGACGCTGCCAGTCACATGTGACTACTGATCACTTGAAATGTTGTTAGTGTGAATAGCTTGTGAACACTTATTCTATTTAATTAACTTGAAGAGTCACAATGGTTACCATACTCAATTTTACATTTTAGGCAGTGGCAGTCCCTGAAAAATTAAAAAAGGACAAAAAAAAAGGGGGGGGGAACTAACCACTACCTCTTGCTTGACACTGTAACTGGAGGGTGAAAGGTGCTGGAGAGGGAGGTAGCATATGGCAGAAGCAGCTTTTGGTGATGACATACCTGGCCTTGAATTTGTCATAAAGCAGCCATGAGTTACTCAGAATCCAGACCTGTAAAATGATGAGCACCCTACCCTAATTCCGAAGTTCTTTAGGTGTAAAAAGAGAACACCGGTGTCTAGCAGCACTGACAAATAAATGGTCAGTACTCCTGAAATATTCATCCTCCCACTTTCAGGAATTTGTAATTCACTTAGGGGATAAGAATAAGTCCAGAGGCCGGGCATGGTGGCTCGTGCTTGTAAACTTCAGCCTATGAAGCGGCCGGGGGTAGGGATCGTGGTTCAAGTCCTGCCTGGGGCCCGTAGCGAGACCTAGTTCCAAAAAAAACAGCTGGGCGTGGTGGTGCACACCTGTAATCCCAGCTACCTGGGAAGCTGAGGTTAGGGACTGCTTGAGTCTGTGGTACCCTGGGCAATGAGAGCCTGCGGTTCCACAGGCAAAAATAGCAAGACCTAGTTTCAAAAAAAAAAAAAAAAAAAAAAAAGAATAAGTCCAAAGTCAGAAGAGTCCAAGATAACAGAGGAGAGACATCATTCAGTAGCACGTGAATACAGGCTAAAGAAGTGTGTGAATTGTGATTTTGACTGGAGTTCTGAGGAATAGGATAGTGGTGCCCAGTTAGGGACTGGGGATAAAATGCTCAACAGAGAAGATAGGGATGGAGCTACATCTGGAAGGATAGATGGGGTATGGGTAGGCAGAAAGTGAGAAAGCAGGGATGCTCTTCTAAGAGAGAGGCTCAAACAAAAGCATAAGGTAGAAATGAGAAATCAAAGAAATCCGATTGGTTAGAACAAAGATTTAAGAAATCAGGAACGGGGATAAGACTGGCACGGTTAGTTTAAGGTGACTTAGAAAGACCCCCATCACATGGGGAGGCAGGCAATACACTGCTCTGGCTGAGTTGGAAGCAGAAGGATATTTCCAGCTAAGTACTTGTTTTACTCACTGTAGGATCTTGGGAAGACACCCAGCTTCGATATGTAAGATGGGGGAATGAACAGTATCTACCTCACATATCATCTCAAGTGAGATATATCAATTAAGGCTTAACTCAGTGCCAGACACCTAGTAAGTACTCAATATGACAGTTACTATTACTGAGTAGCTCAGACTTTTTCCTAAGCAATGTTTAATCTTTCATGTACCATAGCCCTTGAAAATCTGATAAAAGCTATGAATTTTTTCTTTTTGTCAGAAAAGATAAAACGTACACTTAAATTCTTATCTATAATTTTGGGTAATTTTTGGACTTTTGCACCATTCATCTGAAATGCCAGCACAAGTTTGGCTTCTCCAAAGAATGCAGTCACTGTTTTCCCTTCTGGAAAAGGACACGCTCTGTTTTTGTATTTTTACCTTAGCCCATTACCATGCATGAGGCTTAAGCAAAGCAACAAAGCAGAGCCTTGAAGTTTGAATGTGTGTCTAGTCTTTCATTCCCCTTAATCTTAATATTAAACTTCCTGCATCTTTGATTGTTACTTTTATGCCTATTTATTTAATACACATACTTGTGCAACAAGACAGAGAACATACAAAAGAATAGGCAGATGAAAATGGATGCACAGAATGATAGTAAAGTGAGAATAATAGCAGCTAATACACACTTTTCTAAATGCTTTGTAAGCATGAACTCATTAAACCTCTCATGTGGCACTATCATCATATCAATTTGACAGGTGAGAAAAATTGAGACTGGGAATGTTAAGTTACCTCCCACAGTCAGAAAGTTGTAACATGGCAGAGCTGGGATTTGATCCTAGTCAGGCTCCTAGGCCACATGCTAATAAACACCTGCCTTGACCGGACTTTGGGACAACTAGAGGAGAGGCATGAAACACATGACTGACATCAGAAGCTGAGTTTCAATTTCTCTATATTCCTGACACGTTAATACCCAGCTATAATCTACAGTGGCTGTGAAAGTCTAATACCCCAAGAAATCAGTGTCTCTACTGGCAACATAAAAAGAACCCATACCCTAACTGACATAGTCCAAGCAGTAACATCCCAAGCTCCCACCACTGATACCCAGTAGGTTAGCATCTACAAATAACTGCAACACCTCTTACCTGCTACCCTTTCCCCTGGAATGGGAGGAAGGGAAACGCGTAAGGAAGCAGTGAAATCTGGGGTTAGTACTCCTTCTTCAAGGAAGGAAATTTAAAGCTCAACTGCTCTTAGAAAGAAATACAATTTACTTCTTCACTGACAACAAAATACTGTATCTGTATGCAGAGGTTCAATACAACCCCAGATAAATTTTTCTGGCAAAAAACAAATGGCAAAGAGCAGAAGCAAATCAGGCTAAAGAGGAGAAGAGTATTGTAGGAAGAGGTCCTTCTTGTTTCTTAGAAAATTAGCATTGTTAAGCCAGGCACGGTGGCTCGTGCCTGTAAGCTTCAGCCTATGAAGTGGCTAGGGATCGCGGTTCGAGTCCTGCTCGGGGCAAAAACAGCAAGACTTAGTCCCAAAAAATAGCTGGGAGTGGTGATGCGTGCCTGTAATCCCAGTTACCTGGGAAGCTGAGGCTGGGGATTGCTTGAGTCCGTGGTACCCCAGGCAACGTGAGCCTGTGGTTCCAAGGGCAAAAATAGCGAGACCTAGTCTCAAAAAAGAAAAGAAAATTAGCATTGTTTTATTTTGCAGATCATAGTAGTACTCTGGGAATCAAGAGGCCAGTAAGGTTGGGCCAGAAGATGCAAAAGGGGTGGCAAAGATGAACATTTTCACTTAATAAAATAAGGTTTCCCTAGTCAATGTGGGAAAGGGTGGGTAAAAGGTTTATTTTCTCTAAGACTTCATAAGAAGATAATGGGCATCCTATGTCAAAATTCATCCTTGTCTAAACTCATCCTTGAATGGTTTCTACTTTAAAAATTTTCAAAGATGAAAAGGCTACTCCTTATATTTATAAATAAAAGATCCTTGAATATCTTAAAAGTAGGTTCTGTGGTTTCCTCATGATTAGACCATACACCACTCAGGTAAGAACTACACAATCTCTCTAGGAAAGAAACTAGTCTTACAAGGAACTATTGCCCACCAGTCAGTCTAACTTTCACATGTAAATCTGCTATCCCATATCCCCAGGTCTGAACTCTTTGTCAAATCAGAATCAGCTCCTCATCTCCACTGGAAACACATCCATGTAGCAATAACTCAAGCTGGTTCCTACCTGGGGGCTGTGCCTCTGGACACTGAACTGGGGGTTGCCTGTGAAATGGTCACAATATCTTCATCTCCTCCATCTTCATAAAAGCTTGCCAGAGCAATCTGGAACAGAGAGGTTTGTAACTTTGCATTCTTTAACATGCCTTCAACTTACATATATATCCTCTGAATATAAAGGAGCAAAGGTATGAAGCTACAGGCTACAGAAAATTGACCGGAAAGTAATGGCCACAACTGTTTAAATCTTCATATTGCCTGAAACAAATTCCACTCACTAAACATAAAAGAAGGAGACTGGGATGGAGACATTCCTCATACTTATTTTATTAAGAAATAAGTAAAAGCAACATATTTAATCATCTATTTATGCACCATATTGTTCTGAGCATAATTGCCTGTGTCAACTCATTTAGGCTTCAAAGAATCCTATGTAATAAGCACAATTATTATCTTATAATTGATATAGAAGCACTGAGAAGTTGAGAAAACTGCCCAAGGTTACACAACTGTTAAGTTATGTGTCAGGCTTGACCAGGCAGTCTGCTCAGGTCATTATTCTTAGCTCTGATGTGACAGCCAGGAGCCAGAACTGTGAGGTTTAGTCCAGATTGCTACTTTTACTTTCCGAAACCCAATTTCCTAATCTGCACTGAGGCTATACCACCCACCAACAGTGCACAATGGAAGAGAGGCTCCATTAACATTTATGCACAGTCATGTAGCTCCACACATACAGTAGGAATATGGGAGTTCTTTGTGATTAACTCAATGGATATTTACTAATCATTTATTTTGCACAAAGAAACAAGAAACAACACTGGGGACTACAGAGACTCCTGTCTTTAAGGTCACCAACCTTACAGGAGATAGTGATTTATCGTAGGACCTAACCTGTTTGCTTGGACTAGTGTGTTTTCCTGAAATATAACCAGTTTCCTAGAAGCAGGGCATATTAGGTCTGCTATGTGGTGTGTACAATCACAGGAGATGCACTGAGCTAGCACTGAGGTGCCTACATTCAAGTCCTGGCCATGCCAGGCAAATCAAGTCCCATGCATGAACCTGTTTCCCCATCTCAAGTATGAGGAGACTGGGGCTGATGACCTACAAACTAAGACTGTGAGCTTTTAGGTTTTACTCACAGAAGCTGTGTTTTGTATTTCTGCCCAGCACTGGGGTTTTACACTTTGAGTTTTAGTCTCCTTTGGGGAAATAATTCAAATGGTGGAGTCAGCAGATTCAGTTTCAGACCCTACCACACTACTTAGTGACTGTGTAACCTCATCTTTACAATGAAGCCAGGCTTCTTTATCTCAGTGTTGCTAGGATTAAACAAATCATCAGACATGAAGTGCCTGGCCCATGGTGGTTAAGAGCTCAGGTTCTGGAATCAAGCAGAATTGGGTTCAAAAGCTATCTTTCCCATCCGGTAGCCAGTGAGGTTTTCAGCAAGTCACTCAACCTCCCTTAGGCTCAAGAAGCAAAACGCAAAGGTCAAATGACTTGAGTGTCACAACTGTTTGAACAGCACCTAGCTCCTGGTAGGTACTCAATAAATTCTAACCACCACCATCTATTTAATCTGAAGTGTGGCCCAAACCATTTACAGAATTCTTTCTACAATTAATCTCTGAATGACCATTACTGATAGGCATTGGTCTAGGCACTGGAGACGAAACAGTTTACAAAAACCCTGTCCTATCATAGAGCTTCGATCTTAACGTAGACTTAATCAACAAGTACATAACGAACCCTGTAAGTTCAAGAGAACTAGCTGATGAAACTCCACTCGACCTCCATCTTACAGATGAGTTACCTAAGACACATGAGAGGCTCCAACCTTGCACTACCACCTTAGTGGTAGTTTCTCCCAGCAATCAGGAAGCAGGGGGCGTGGGTAAATTCCCAGGCCCGGCTTCTCCCTCCACCAGAGGCCCAGGTGGCTCCAACTGGAGCTGGTCATTCTCGCCCGGCCGGGCCCTGGGCGAGACTCAGCGCCTCCGCCACGCCCCCAGGCTCGCCCACTTCACGCGGATTGCGGCAAGTGCCTGAAGTATCGCTGACCCCACAAGTGAGTGAGGCAGAAAGGGAAAGCGAGGCCGGGCAGGCGGGCGGCCCCGCGTTCTCTCATGCCCAAGTCGAGCGGGCGACGCGTGGCAATTGGTCCCAGGACCCTGCGGCCTGACTCGGGCCTCGGCAGGGTGGGATGACTGTGCGCTTCGGCTTTCATGGGCTCGATGCGTCAGGCACCCGCGCCCCGCCGCCTCTGGCCTGCCCGACGCCGACCGCCTCGCGGAGCTACCTGCAGGTCCCAGCCAGCCGACTCGAGGAAGAAACGGGCTCGGTCCTCCTCAGCTCCCGTCACCGCCACGAACTCCCTTAGTGCGTCCTGTCGCTCCGCCATCTTCGGCCCGTGCACCGCTCAAACCGCTCCGGTCGCCGCCGCACAGCCTCAGTCCCGCAGACGCGTTCCGCCGGCCGATAGATGGGTCCAGCCGAGCGGCGCCCGCCTGCAGGCCCCGCCCCAAGTGGTGCCTCACGCAAAGCCTTCCGTGCGGGAAACTCTGCGCCCTCTGGAGGCCGCGGCGAGGACAGACAACCTAACGGCGGGGTGGGCCTTAGGGGCTTGAGAGGTGGGGCTGGTCTTCCAGAAGCTTGTGGGAAGATTCACGATTATTCTTTGACTCCTCATTGACTCATTTCATTTCATTAATCTACTTTATTCGTTCATTCACTTGTTCAAACATTTACTGAATGTTATCAAGGGCCTGGTGTTCTTCTAGGGCCTGGAGAGTGATACTGTAGACAACAAATCCCCTTTCCTCTTGTGTCTCATATTTTAGGGAACAAAACGAGACCTTGAATAAGTCTCTCTTTTCTCCTAGTCGTTCCATGTCTTCACATCTTACTCCGCACAAAAACAGGACCTGGAAGACCTATATGGAATGCACCAACCGCTCCATCGCAGCTCCTGGGCTTCCCACCAGCTTCCTCTGTCTTGCTGTTCCTGGGAAGCGTCAGGCAGGCACTGGCATCGGCATCACAGCCTTATCATTTGCTTGCTCCCTTTCTCGCACTGGTTGGCAAAGTGCTAACTTGCTTTCTTTAGTCTCTGCTGGAAATAAACCTTATCAGACACAACCTTGTCTTTTAGCTCCACAGGTTGTTTGTCCTCTTGCTTCTTGCCTGGGATCCTCTTCTCTTTCTCTCCCCTTTGTCAGCTCCTTCCTATCCATGTTTAGGTGTCCCTTCCTCAAGGAGGATCCATCAGGTAGTTCCCCAGGCATACCCAGTGACACCGGAGGCTGTGTCTCCAGTACAATATGACTCATGAGCATATGCTTTGAAGTCGGATAACCTGGGGATGAAGACCAGAAGGTACTGCCTGTATAGTTGTGGGCTTTTGCTGGTCCTCTAAGCTCAAGTTTCCTGATGTGTTCATGGAGCCCCTAATGGTACCTAGCTCAGGAAGGGTGTGTGAAGATTCAGTGCGAAGTGCTGAGAACAATGCTTGACACTTAGTAAGCTCTCAGCAAATGTTAGCTGTCTCTTTATCTTCCAGTTACTGGCACTAAATTGCCTCTCCTGCTGAATTAGCGAAGGAGTGAGTGAAAGGAACCTTGAGCATCTAAGCAGCCAGGTGAGAAATGCAGAGATCAGAGTCTGAGGATGTGAAAGAAGGTATTTTGAAACCTGGGAATGTTGGGGTGATGGTGGGATGTGACCTATTTCAGTAAATAAGAACTTTCATATGCCATAAAACAGATGCCTTTATGGTGAGAAGAAAAGGCTGGATCCTGATACCTACAAACATACAGTCCCACAGGGAAGTGACTACAAAGCCACTGCCCTCTGTGTTCATTGTGGTGTGTGGTAGGCTCTCCTGGAACACACTGGCTGACTGGGTTCGGCCTCTTGCCCCCTCTGGACCTCGGGCCTGCTTTTGAACAAGATGAGGAGGGAAAAGGTGAGCCAAACCCAGGAAGTGAGCCAGCTCGGGGAGGTGGACCACCTCAGTATTCACAGACTCCTTAGACCCAAACCTCCTTTATCATAACAGAAACTTTGTATTGCTCCTTTACCACCTTTCATGGACATTTACAAAAGAGAACAAAGCTGAACTACACTCATGAACAAAATCAACAGCATGTACTAACTGGAAATATAAATGGAAACTAATTTGGAAGAAAATAATCTGTATTTCAGTCTTCAAGTGTATGTACAATATAAGATAAAACAAAGCCACTAGATGTTTGTTGCTATGTACAGGATTGCTTATCAAAATATTGTAGATATGCTAATGGACATCAAAGGATTTTTCAAAATAATAAAAAAAACCCCACAACTTCTTAATGACTTGAAAATTATGAACAACACAAAATTCAGTTTTCCCTTGGTAACAGAGTAGTTGCATTCCAGGGGAATTTGGTGACATTAAAGCTGTGCAAAAAATACTTCGTATGGCAAATGAGTTAGGGTCTAGGTTCAGATATCACAAGCAGGTTTTCATAAGCCCTAAGTCCTGGCAGCTTATGTCAGAGGACTGTGCCCTGGACCAGAACATGCTCAGCTCAGCCTCAGCGCAATCTTCCCACCCTGGAAACTGATGACAACTTGCCCCAAGAGTTGAAAAAGGACAAGACTTATAAAACCTGCTGACTCTCCATGTGTGCATACACTCTAGGTAAAGACTTGCATTTCCTCAGTAGGAAATACAAAGAGCTTGTTTCTGTGTAGGAAATCTCTCATCATTCGGAGACCCAGTTATTTGGGTCTCCAGCATCAATAAACTCACACATTCAATATTGATACAGTGGGATACTGTACAGGTGTGAAAATTAGTTATTGCTATAGATAACTGTCATGTAACCGCTCTTCTTTGCCACTTGTTTGGGGAAGCAGTCTACTGGGATGACAGTAGTAGTGCCAGCGTCAGGCTCACCAATCTACGTAGGTTGTGCCTTAGTTTTAGCGGTTACACAACATAACAGGCAGGGCAGGGCCAGGGCCATGGTTCAGGGGTCCAGGGAGGCAGTTGAGTCCCCCAGCCTCCTAGGAATCTTCACACTCTTTCTCTGGCCTCTCTGGTGTTCTTTCATGCTCTATCACATGCTCGTGCTCTCATTCTCCTTTATCCCCTCTCTCTTAGGCCTACTTGTGCATACTTACACATGCACCCATCCAGTGGGCCCCTCAATCATAGGAAAGATGCAGTACCACAGGTGCTGATTATAGAGGAAATGCTAATGGAGGAAAAACACCTGATCAATTCATTTACCCTACAATAACCAACCTAGTTAAATGTCACATGCTGGGAATAATATATAAAGTAAAATACCATTATATATTGTACTGTTTAAATGGAGTATCATGTAGTATCATATTTAACTAGGACTTGTACACCTACTCTGAGCTGTACCCCAACTCAGAGACATATATCTGCATGCTTAGTGGTCTTGTGTGTCTTGTTGGTAGGGATAGCGTATACGTGACAAGGTCTGGTGCTCCCTCATCCTGCCCCAACACGGAGCTTCAAGGTTACCATGTTGTGAGGATGGAAAGGCCACCGAGGATGGCGAGGGCATGGAGGATGGTGGTGAGGGCACAGAGGGGAACATGGAGTGGCTGTGGAGGATGGTGAGGGCAGGGAGGAGAGAAAGAGCAGGGAGGAGGGAAAATGTCTGGGGTGGCCTCTTGAAGGAAACAGTTAAACAGTAATTTGGTTAAATTAGAGAAGCTGGTATGGTCAATGCCCTGGTGAGTTCTAGAGTGGAGTCAGTTCAGGGGTGATGGTGGAAGACAAGGTCAGACAGGTGGCAGGGTAAGCTGAGGAGGATTCCAGGGTGGGGTAGGAAGCCATGTCCAGTAGTTCAGAGGTCCATGCTACAACATTCCGTGCTCCCCTGATATTATTTCCTGTGACTTCTGTAACAAATCATCACAAATCCGGTGGTAAAAAGAAAAAAATTTACTTAACTGCCCCTGAAAAGTCCTTTTTTGCACCCCCTGACCATTACCTACTAGATGGGGATAGCCCCTCCTCCAAGTTGTGACAACCAAACAGGTTTCCAGATATTGTCAAATGTCCCCCAGGGGCAAAAGTCTCTGAACTACTATTCTTCATTATGCCACCCTGTTGGAGGGGGTGCTGTATCAACTAGGCATTGAACTCAGGAGTCCCACAGAGCCAGGAAGATGTTCCCTCTATGCCGCCAAGTGGAAAAGACTGGTTATCTACTAATATTTGCAAAACTTTAGCAAGGCACACTGTTGCCAGAATAAAGACTACATTTCACTAAGTTTCTTTGCAGGGAGGCATGACCATGTGACCATATTTCATCCAATCAGAGTGAGGAGGATACATTTCTGCTGTGCTCTTGAAGGGGAGGGTTATGCTCTCCTTTACTGCCTTCTGTCTACCTCCTGTTGCCTGGGATTTGGACCTAGTAGAAAAGGTAAAAAAAATCCTGGATCTTAATATCATAGCTAGCCTGGCCTGCTTATGCTTGGACAACAAGAGAAATCAACTTCTGTATGAAGTCACTCTTATTTAAGAGTTTTGCTCAGCCGGGCACGGTGGCTCGTGCTTGTAAGCTTCAGCCTATGAAGCGACCGGGCCTAGGGATTGCAGTTCGAGTCCCGCCTGGGGCCCGTAGTGAGACCTAGTTCCAAAAAAATAGCTGGGCGTGGTGGCATGCACCTGTAATCCCAGCTACCTGGGAAGCTGAGGCTGGGGATGGCTTGAGTCCGTGGTAGCCCAGGCAATGAGAGCCTGTGGTTCCATGGGCAAAAATAGTGAGACCTAGTCTAAAAAAAAAAAGAGTTTTGCTCAATTTGCCAAACCTGCATTCTAATTCTAACTGTTAGAGCTGCATGAGCCAGACACAGTGGGAAGGAAAGAATGTAGAAAAGGAGAAAGAGAAAGATGTAAATGAAAAAGCACAGGAAGTCTGGCTGGGTGAACTCAGAGATGCTCCAGGAAACTTTGAGCTCTCTAGAAGGGGCTGCAGCAGGGGCAAGGGTCTTGAGGACAAGGAGAGGTTGAACAGGCTGAGGAGAGGTGATACATCACACAGGAGCTGGTGCATTATGGGGAATTTCACCAGCTGAACCAAATCTGGATAGAAGAGTCCAGGAGGATCCAGGAGCACCTGGAGGCTGGCATTAAAGGTGGGAAAATGGTTCAGGAGCCCTGGGTCCTTCTCTGACCTCACGCATACACTGTGCTAATCCTCCACCCTGCCCTATGCTAAGATTAGCACAGCTCTGCTGGGCCTGGGGTCTTGATGTCTTCTTAATGAAGGCTCCTCCACTGGACAGTCAGGGCTAGCAGGTAAACAGCCAAAGTCACCACCTTCAGCCCCAGGATCACAAGTATGAGGACAGACAGGAAACCTGAAGCACAAAGGAAATAGCTCAGCAAAGACCCATTGTTAGGTCCCAGAAGCCCAAATTTCTTTGCTCCCTGTGGATGAGCTTGGTCCCAGCTTGGTCCCAGCTTGTCATATAATCTCTGGGGCCACATGCTTTCTACACTGGGGAGGAGACTTCAGCCCTGGCCCTAAAGAAGTTTTGCCTAATAACCTTCCTGTACCTTTACTCACCTTGACAATATCCTTGGCCTCTGAGGATAACAGGAGACTACTTTCACTGGTAGGCTGCTCAGCTTCCAGATCCTAAGCTAAGCACTTTCTAATAACCTAACATGGTCCTCAAACATATCGTACCAGGTTGGAGAAGAATCTAATTTGCATAGATGAGAGTATCTAATTTGCATAGATTCAGACTCAGGAAGTATCTTGTTCAGGACCACATGTGTCAGAGAAGACATAGGACCAGATGGGCTCACTCCCAGCAACGGTCAGAGCAGGACAGACATCAGGGAAGCTGACCTGGTCTCTCTGGCTCGTTGTGGGGTAGGTAGCTCTCTCCTAAGTCCCCTTCCCCCTCAGTTACTGAGTGCCCCTCAGTGCCAGCAGGTGATGTGACACATAGTGCTGGGCACTTGGCATTTGCAATTTCATTGAATCCATACACATTGAATCCATACCTTATTCTTTCCCCCAGTTCTTACTTCTTCCCCCCTCCCCTACCAATGCATAGATTAGGAAACTAGAGAGTCCAGCATTAGGCAACCATATAGTTAGGAAGGAGCTCTCTCTCCAGGATACCTGACTCTTTCACACTGCTACATGCAGTTTCGTAGTAAGATCATAAGGAGATCATTATTTGTCATATTACCCACGGAAAAGTTAGCACTGGCTATTAGAGAATATCTTCTTTGGCTAAACTTTCTGGTTCTACAATTGAGATGGAGTCTTGGGAATTTTCTTGGCGGATGGAATTTAGAATTCTGAAAGCACTCCCTTCCCATGGCTTAGTCAACCTTGGACCCCCTTGTTTGGGGAAGGAGCTCATTAACTCCATTGGAGGGAGGTGTACTCACCTGAAGCAGATATCCTGGTGACATATTTACGCATGAATTTTGCCTCTTGGGTAGATATGGAACTTTCTGCAAGGGAGAAAGCTGTCTCATATTCTCCCTCCCCTTTTTTTTGTCCTGCCACTTCTGAGTCTTATGCTAGGAATTGGGGTCACTCAGATGAGTCTGGCAGTTGTTACCTGGGATAGCAGTTGAAAGTCAAACCTGGTAACTATAAAAGATTAGTTAGATCTGCTTGAATATTTTTAGGGGAGAGATTCTTTGCTGATCCTTTGCACTGTCCACAGCATCTAAGAAAGTACAGAGCAGTCAGCTGGCACACAGTAAGTTTTTGTTGAGACCAGGTCTCACTATGTTGCCCGGGGTAGTCTCGAACCCGCAAATTCAAGTGATTCCTGTCCTTTTGCCTCCCAGCGCTTGGATTATAGCAGTCTGCCACCACACCCAGCTTTTGTTGAATCATTTCAATCATTTTGTTGAATCTGGTCAAAGTTCTGTGAAACCCAGAATGGAGAGGAATTAATTCTGCCTAGGAGAAGTTTTCACAGAGCAGGGACTATTTGTGCTGGGTCTTAAGGGATGAATAGGAACTCTCCAGAGAAAAAGAGAAAGTATTTCAGGTAGAGGTCAGAGTAAGGGCATGGATGCTGAGAAGACCTGATTAGTTTGGGGTAAAGCTCTTTGTGGATCACCTCCCCCTCTTCCCTCCACAACATCCTAAATTGCCCTCTCTCACCTTCCACTCTCAGCCTGGTACCCTGCCCAGACAGGTATTGTCTATTGGGTTTTCTCTGAAACTTTGCACAGTAGTAGGTGCCTGAATATTCAACGGAGACCCTTTGCAGAAGAATGCTGAAGTCAACGCTGGAGGCCTGAACTGCTGTCACGTTGGGATGGGAGATGCCTGCAAAGTTATAAATGGCCTCCCGGCTCAAACCAGCTCCTCGAAACCACCTGATGGGACCAGGGGGGCCACCTCCAAGAACGGTGCAGTTCAAGATGACAGTGTCTCCAGTGGTCGCCACCACTAGCTCCTGGGGTTGGATGATCCAGAGATCTGGCTCTTGGTCTCCAGCTCCTGAAGCCAAAGATAGGGGCCTTGTTACATATTCCTTCCTCTGTCCTCTTATTCCTCCCTCATATCCTGCCTCACTTACTCCTCCAATTTCTTCCCCAAGTCCCTCCCTCCCCATCCGTACCTCACTTACTCAGGCAAGAAGCACAGATGTTAAAACTGGGGGAGAAGAAAGCTCAGTAGTCACATGCCTTTTTGTCTTGCTACCCCTGACTCCTGTACTAGGATGTGGGGCCCTGGCTGAGCAAAGTCAAGAGACAAGGAAACCCCCTTTCCTGGCAGGCCGTGGGAGAGCACATGTGTTGTGCTACCAGAGGGGGGTCGAGAAGCGCTCACTCTGCTCAGGGAGACAGCCCAGAAAATCCCTCTGGGCTGGAAGCTCTACATGACCACAGGGCCACAGAAGAGGCACCTGTCCCCACTTGGACGTGTTCCTGAAATGCTTCTTTCACGTTCCAGTGAACCTCCCTTCCTATCCACAGCCTAGTGCTTTTTGTTTTTACAGTTCCCAGTTTCACAAACATCCTCCCTTCTATTTTCCTCACCTGAATAGCCTTTGAAGCAAGAGTGATAGCAGTTTGAACAGTTAAGCCCCTGAAGAGTCACAGAAATGTTTTCACTGATTTAAGAACACACTCCCTTTGAATGACAGTGCCAGGATTTGGGTTTCCAGGTCACCCCTGGTGAACTCAGAGGCAGGATGAGGATGCGGGGAGTGTGGTGGATGAAATGACCCGCTTTGCTTCTCGACCCCCCCACTGGTAGCGCAGCACATGTGCTCTCCATGGCCTCCCAGGAGATGGGGTTTCCTGGTCTCTTGACTTTGCTTAGCCAGGCAACTTGCATCAGCCGATGGGCAGATAGCAGCCATAGGTGAGTAGAATGTGCCTGGGATACGGGCTGTGCCCTCTGGTGCTTCCGCCTCCTCCATGAGAAAAACATACCCTGGGGAGCTTTGCCTCTCTAGTCTGGGTCTTGGAATGAGACCGGCGGAGCAGAATCTCCCCACTTATTGTATATACAAGAGAGCTTTACTGATAGTGGCACTCCCCTGAGATTCTGAGCATGCAGCAGGCTCACGGAGAAAGATGACTGGCGCTGGGAGACAGAGGCAAGCAGAAGGCCGATACTCACCCTTCACAAGCACAGAGGTGCCCTCATTCAGGTTCACTTCTGAGTTCTTACTGAAGTCATCAAATCCCACACAGTGGTAGGTGCCAGCCTGCTCCTTGGTGATGTTGTGGAGATAGATGGAATAGTCGCAATTATGTGGCTCCCATGTCCGCTGGATCAAGGGTGTCACCCCAGGGAAGAGGCCATGTTTGAAGTTATAAATTTCCTGCTGGTGCTGACCGCTCACCTTGACCCATTTTATCGTGTTGTTGATGCAGGGGCCGGCCACAGTGCACCTCAGCAGGGGCGACTCACCTTCCTGTACCAGGAAAGGGCCCTCTGGCTGCAGCACCTGTTGCTCACCACTCCCATGGCTCTGCTCATAGGATCCTACGATAGGGGAAGGAAGGGCTCATGCTGGGCAGATAGAACAGGAGCTCTACAGGCGAGCTTCACCCAGTCCTGGCATTAGTTAGCCAAGAGATGAGGTGACTGAGTATAAGGATTCACTGTGAAACTCTATATGGCAGTGTGGAAGAGCCAGGCATCCTGGAGAGAGCACCTTCTGCCTGGCTGTGTGGTTGCCTGATTCCTGGATTCTCTGGTGTCCTGATTGGTGGTGGTGAGTGGAAGGGCTAGGGGTGAATGGGGGAAGGGTTGGGACATGGAGAGTGAGGGTGAGGTGGAGAAAAGATTGAGAAAACCTACCTCCCGGCATTGTGTATGGATTCAATGAGATCACAAATGCCAGGTGCCCAGCACTATATGCCACATCACCTGCTGGCACTGAGGGGCACTCAGTAATGGGAGAGGGGGGCTTAGGAGACTGCCACCTACCCCACAATGAGCCAGAGAGACCAGGTCAGCCTCCCTGATGTCTGTCCTGCTCTGGCCATTGCTGAGAGCCAGCCAACCTGGTCCTATCTCTTCTCTGACATAGAAGAACAGATTTTAAAGAAACTGAAAGGATAGTGAGATAATATTATCAATAAGTTATGCAAGTTCAAGGACTATTTGACAACATGAATAAATTCCTTGAAAAAACATAAACTACTGAAGAAGAAATAGATCACCTTGAAAGACCTATTTATCTATCCATCTTAAAACATTTACTTTGCAATAAAAACCATTCCACAGAGAAAACTCCAGGCCAGATGGCTTCACTAGTGAAAGCTACCATATGCTTAGATGGAACACCCACACCCTGATCCATAAAAAACAAATTGATAAGTTGGACTTCCTGAAAATTAGGATCCCTGGTTCAAAAGACACTTACAAAGAATGAAAAGACTGGTTGCAGGACAGGAGACAACCTTTGCAAAATATATAGTTTATGACACATTTATAACCAGACCATTGAAAATACTCTCAAAACTCAAAACAGCAAACTATTAAAATTGGTTGGACAGAGACTTCACCAAAAAGGATGCAGATGAAAGATGTCCAACATCATTATGCATTTAGAAAACGCAGATTAAAACCACCATGAGATGGGCCGGGCATGGTGGCTTGTGCCTATAATCTTCAGCCTATGAAGTGGCCGGGGCTAGGGATTGCAGTCTGAGTCCTACCTGGGGCCTGTAATGAGACCTAGTTCCAAAAAAATAGCTGGGCGTGGTGGCTTGCACCTGTAATTCCAGCTACCTGGAAGCTGAGGCTGGGGATTGCTTGAGTCTGTGGTACCCTGGGCAATGAGAGCCTGCAGTTCCATGGGCAAAAATAACGAGACCTAGTCTCAATAAATAAATAAATAAATAAATAAATAAATAAATAAATAAATAAATAAATAAATAAATAAAACCACCATGAGATGTTATTTTAAACCTACCTCACGGACTGAAAAGGATTGACCATAGCAAATTTCCATAAAGATGTGGAGGAAAAAACAACAGGCATTGCTGATGAAAAGTAAAACGGTCCAACTTGGCAGTGCCTTAAAATATTAAACCACATGATCTAGTCATTTTATTCTTAGATATTTTCCCAAGAGAAATGAAAGCATATGTCCACACAAGGACTCACAAATAGTTACAGACGCTTTGTTTTTAATAACTCCAAACTGAAGACAATACACTGCCAACAGGTGAATGAAAACACCAACTGTGTTTCATCCAAACAGTAGATAAAAGTGGCAAAGAGATGAGTGATTGATATGTGCCATGTGACCGAAACTCAAAATCATGATGCTGAGTCCAAGAAGGCAGACCCAGAGCAGGACATACTGTCTAAACGTCACTGTAAAATGTTCTATCAAACTATCTGTAGTGACAGAAATAGGTCAGTGGTTTCTTGAAGAGGAGGGATGGAAAGGATGGATCACAAAGATCTTTGGTGGGTTTATTCACTGTCCTGATTTTGTTCTGAGTTCACAAGTGTGAAATATACTGAGTGACCATAAAACATTTCATGCTGTGCATGTTAACTCTGTGTAGCTTATCTGACACCAGTTGTATCTTAATAAAGGTTTTAAAAAGTGTATTAATGTGAAGCTTGTGTGCGTGTGAAGAGAAAGGGAGAACAAGTGGAGAGGATGGGGGTGGTGGTGGAAGGACTTATGATTAAGACTTAGGAAGTCTTATGATTCCTAGCCCAGCAGGTTGAATCTGGGAAGTGAAACAGTTGGGAGGAACCCGGAGCCTGGACTGAGGTTCCATCCCCACACTTGTACTTGCTCTCCCTCTTTCTCCTTGATTCTCCCTCCATGTTGTCATGGGGCTTTGGGAGGTGTCTGGGAGCCTGTCTCTGCCTGGTCTGTGGACCCCCTCTGACCTTCCCCCACACCTTTGGGTTTCCTTCCATCTCTTCTCCAAATGCATCACCGCCTTTTGTGATCCCTGCTGAGAGCTTCCTTTTAGGGAATCTGGTAGAGAAAACCAGTATTTTCCAAAATATTTTGAATATATTTGATTCTGGCTAGTTTAGAGATGTTTCTTAGCTTATGCCCAACACCAAGCAGACACTCAAAAGCATTTGTGGAATGAATGGCTAGGGGTTATAATTCATATTTTACAAGGAAACAAAGTAGAGAAGCACAGTGGTTTCCCAAGTCACAGGCAGGGAATAAGCATCCCGGTCTGACCCCAAGTGGGCCCTAATGTTAGTGTTCTTGTCTGCCTTTACTGATACGGCAAAAGGAACATGTATTGTGGCTCACACAATAGGGAGGCTCACACAATGGGGGGCATCACACAGTAAGGAGAATCACACAATAGGGAGGCTCACACAATGGGGAGCATCACACAGCAGGGGAAGGTCACACAATGGGGAACATCACACAATAGGGGGAGTGTGGCTACTGCTCACACGCTGCTGGAGACAATTCCTGGCTTATGGGATTGAATCACCAGGATGTAGAAGAGAGGAAACAAGGCAGACCGTCTGTTTCTTACAGGCTGGATGGAGTTTTGTGGTTTTCCTATGAATTTGGAGAATGAGTACAGGAAGGTAACAAACAAGGACCGGGTTCTAGGGCCCCTGAAGCACCACCAAGGCCTCTCCTTAGGGCCACACCCTGGAGGACCTGAGGTCTGATGAACAAAATCTAGGTCTCAGCAGGACCTGGAGCAGTGGCCCAGATGGGCAGGAGCCCACTGAGGGCCAAGAGTCTTGCCTGGTGGATAAGAATCTTTTGGGGCTGAGCTGTACCCAGGAGCCCCAAGATTCGGGAGCTAAACAGCCTGACCCCGGCTTAGAAGAGTCCTGAGCTTAACCACAGGTATAGCCAACAGTTATTAAGTTTTTACGTTGTACCCGGTGCTTGTAGGTATCATCTCAAGGAGTCTCCTAAAAGTCATAAAGTATGCCGAGCCATTCGCCCCATTTTATTATTTGTTTGTTTGTTTATTTATTTATTGAGGCTAGATCTCTTTTTTGCCCAGGAAACCGCAGGCTCACGTTGCCTGGGGTACCATGGACTCAAGTGATCCCCAGCCTCAGCTTCCCAGGTAGCTGGAATTACAGATGTGCACCACCACACCCAGCTAGTTTTTGAGACTTAGTCTCATTATGTTGCCCAGGTGGGTCTTGAACCCATGGACTCAAGCAATTCCTAGTCCTGGACTTGTTCCATAGGCTGCGATTAAAGGCACACGCCACCATGCCCAACCCATTAGCCTCATTTTAAAGAGGGGAAATACTGAGGCTCAGAGAGGCAAAAACAGGCCATCGGTGGTGGCATTCAAGCTTTGTCTCTGGCTGAGCCGGTGCCCATGAGTGGGTGTGTGATCATTGCCCAGGGCCCTGAGCTCAGCAGCTCCCACGCTGTGGCTGTTCTCAAATTCTTAAATGTTTTTGAACAAAGAACCTGTATTTTCACTTTGCACTGGGCACTGCAGACTACACAGCCAGCTTTGGCTGACATTCACCACTTCGATGGTTCATACAACACCCCGAGAGAAAGGTCCCACTAGCACCCCGATGTGAGCACACAAGCGTCAGACCCAGAATCCAGCCAGTGTTGGCCCAGGACACTTAACTTCACTACATTGCTCCGGAGGGTTTGCCTCCTGGGACACCGGGTCAGTGCTCTGCCCAGGTCAGGAGGCCTCTCAGCTCCCCCTTTCACTTCATCTCGGTGGTATCGATTTGTCTGCTCCCTCCATCCCCCAGCCTGGGCAGGCCAGCGCACTGGTGGCCCTTAAGTATGCTAATCTAGTGAAGCATGATTAGCTGAAGTCTGCTGAAGCACAGTGGCCAAAGAGTCCAGAGAAACAAGGGGTCCAGAGAAACAACCCCTGATGGAATGACTCAGTTCACTGCTAGGCAGCCCAGTCTCTCCGTGAACCCTCCTCATTCTATCTGCACCACATCGGGCCTTGTCCTACCACCTTGTCCTACGATAGCCCACCCGGAACACCCAAAGCATGTAAAGTGTACAAAACCCCTTAACTTGCCAGCAGGGGCCTCAGCCTTTGGCTAGGAATCCGCTGAGTCAGTACTGGTACTAAGAAACTTGCTTCTTGCCAGCCCTGGGGTGCTTGTGCCCTGAGTGCCTGCTTTCAGCCTCTCTGGGACCAGGCAGGGTGGATTCTGCTCTGCCCCAGGTCTACTCACCGAAGAGCAGGAGAAGCAGAACTGGCAGCAGGGAGCGGGGAGTTACGTGGGCCCTGTAGGCTATGGTGGGCATTGGGCAGGCGCCTCCTGCAGTTCTGAAGACTCGACTTCCTTCTGCTCCCCAAGAGTGCTGGAGCTGAGGTGGACTCTGCGGGCAAAGCTGTTTCTGCCTCTCTCAGACTGGGGGAAGCAGTCCCCCAGTCTGGGGGAAGTGCTTTCATTACAGTGAGACAAAGTGCTGGTGCAAGAGGAAGGAGCATGTGGTGTGTGTGTGTGTGTGTGTGCGTGTGCGTGTTGGAGGGGGGGTTTGGGTGTTCTGCTCTAAGTGTCCCCACAGGGTTCCTGTAATTGCTCTATCAAAAGCTTAATGACTCCTTGGCACAGGTTCTGTCCTCAGACTGGAGGTTTGCTGAGCATGACCAACACTCTCAACTCATCTGAACTTTGGATGAGTTTGGGGCTGCTTCTTCCCAGCTGGATGTACTTTCAAAGTCACTTGCCATGGTCGAGCCTTGGTTTCCTCCTCTGCAAGGTGGGGACAGTAGCGACTCCCTGCCTCTGTCATAATCTGAGGCACACGTATGAGGACTCAGTTCAAGATGGATGCGGAGTATAGCATCTGCCATTGCTCAGAGGAAACTGGGGGCTGATGTCAGCTTAAGAAGGATTTACTGCCAAACAAGCCCCAGAAGCCTCCTTGTTGGCAATGCAGGAGGACATGGTCCCTGTTCCTGAAAGTACAATCATAGGTAACTCTTCAAGCCTCCGTTTCTTGGGGTCCAAATGAAACATACTCAGATTGTTCAAAACTTGTGCTTGTGGTATCTTAATTTCCTGTAACTGATCTGAACCTCTCTAGAGGCCCTGTCAGGCTGACCTTAGGTGAGGAAGGAAGAGCTGAAGCTTGCCAGCTCAAGCTCCCCACTGTAATAGCCTCTGTAGCTGCACTGTTTGGGTGCCAGTCTTGGCTTTACTCACTTCTGACTGTATGGCCTTGGGGGGGACAATCATTTGAGCACTTCATGTCTCAGTTTTCTGATCTGTAGAATAGGAATAAAAATGCAGTTGCCAGTGGGGGTTGACTTAAGCTCTGTATAAGCCACTTCCATTCTCATTTAAGTCAAGCCAGTCCTTTCTAGGAAAATACAGGGAGTGGTATTTTTAGGGCTTCACTTCCCCTTCTTATTCCAGGTGGCCCTGGAACTAGACACTGAGATGCTGACAAGAGAGGAAGCTGACATTTCTTCCTGGAGCAGAAGGTCATGGGGACAAGGAACTTGTGTGGAATGTGGAAGCAGGTAGAGAAATGGAGCTTCAGAAAAGAGGAACACCTCCTATCTCTCTACCCCCCTCTGGCACACTAGAGGGTGGGCAACAGCATGTCTCTTACCTGTAACCCAGCTTATAAATCTCTTTGGAATGTCCCAAGAGACGTATGATCTATTAGTGATCACTGTTGTCTCCAAAGGTAAATACTCCTGTTTTCGTGCATCCCTGCACCCTCCCTGCTGCTTGTCACATATGCTTTGCTACTTCCTCAATACATCATCGTAACATTTCCTTCCTGGGGTATATAAAGAGCTTCACAACTTTATTAAAGTTGGACCTGGGCCGGGCAGAGTGGCTCGTGCTTGTAAGCTTCAGCCTATGAAGCGGCCGGGGCTAGGGATCGTGGTTCGAGTCCCACCTGGGGCCTGTAGCGAGACCTAGTTCCAAAAAAATAGCTGGGCGTGGTGGCGCACGCCTGTAATCCCAGCTACCTGGGAAGCTGAGGCTGGGGATTGCTTGAGTCTGTGGTACCCCGGGCAACAAGAGCCTGCGGTTCCATGGGCAAAAATAGGAAAACCTAGTCTCAAAAAAAAAAAAAAAAAAGTTGGACCTGGACATGCTTCCCAGGATCCCTGATCTGTGGGCTAGCCTCACAGATGGCTATCAGTCTCTTCCATCTCAATTTCTTCTTCATTCCACATGCAACTCCTAACAAATGGCACCCAATGTGGGGCACAACTGATGGGAACTCATACGTGTGACTTTTTACTCTTAACTTGCCTGTCTATTCCTCGTTTCTTTTCTGGGAGCTGAACTGCCACTAAAACTTAGTGGCAGCGTGCAAGCGATCTCGTAGCCTATGTCACATGAATGGGGAACAAATCTGACCTGAGCTGGTATTGGTTTTTTGTTCAGTAAGCCCTACTTTGTCTTATTCTAAACTTTATACGAAGAAGAAATAAAATGCTAGAAATGCCACAGCTGCCTATGAGCAGTGGACAGAAGAAGAGTTGGAGTGACCAAGATGGTTGGCAAGGCGCTCCAGGACTGGTGAGCATGGGAAACTCTCGGGAAATAGAGAGAAATAAGATAAAAAGGTTATAAAAATAATGAGGCAGGGTTTGCCTTGGATTGTTAGTCAGAACTAGGGCAACACAGCTTAAAAATTGATGGCATCTGGGAAAATATAAGAGAGCACCTAATAGACAGTGCTGATGAAAAATTTTAACAACATGGCCAGTCATACAGAGAAAAACTTTTGCTAAGCAGATTCTCCTTTTAGGAGAAGGAAGAACTCTGAGTGAGACAGTCTTATCAGATCAACAACATCTGATAGGAAGAACAGGTACAGTGACTGCTAAAACCAACAAAAAGTAAGGAAATATATTAAAAAATGATTCTAGTATAAATCAGAAAATATTGTCTGAGGTAGGTGAGTGGAGTAACCCTACCAAGGAAGGAAGGAAGGAAGGAAGGAAGGAAGGAAGGAAGGAAGGAAGGAAGGAAGGAAGGAAGGAAGGAAGGAAGGAAGGAAGGAAGGAAGGAAGGAAGGAAGGAAGGAAGGAAGGAACGAAGGAAGGAAGGAAGGAAGGAAATCTAAAAATCAAGTCCATTTTGATCAAGTAAAACAGTGCGCCAGCAACTCACAGTGCGTTCCAGATAAAAAACGAGCCATAAAAGGCATTTCAGGATCTGTGCAGCAAGGTCTCAGTGAGACCAGTGTAAAGTTCCACATCCTTGCCTGCAATGGTGCTACTTCCAAAATAAAGTCAGTCTTTTCTTTTTTTTTTTTTTGAGACTAGGTCTCGCTATTTTTGCCTGTGGAACCACAGGCTCACGTTGCTCAGGGTAACACAGACTCAAGTGACCCCCAGCCTCAGATTCCCAGGTCGCTGGGATTACAGGTGCACGCCACCACGCCCAGCTATTTTTTTTTGGAGCTTTGTCTCATTAAGTTGCCCCCGAAAGGACTCGAACCACGATCCCTGGCCCCGGTCTCAGCTTCCTTGGCTGCCGCTTACAGGCCACCATGCCTGGCCTAAAGTCAGTCTTAAAAAATTACAGGAAAAGTAATATTAGTGAGCAAATTAAAAAAAAAATCAAAACATTGGAATGCGGACTTACCACCATAGGGTGTTTTAGTGTGGACAATTTGGGACCTTTCAGGAGACAGTGTAAGTCACCTTTCAAAATCTGAGTCTCCTTTGTCCCCAGTGCAGGAAAGCACATCACTGGGCTAGTAAAAATCATTTTAAAATCCCCCACTTAAAAAACCCCCAAAAAGGGCAATCGATTAACCTGGCCCCAGAGGGGGAATAGAGAAGAGGTAGCACTCTGGTTTCAATATAAAGTAGTATTGTCTGAAAAAATTGGAACTTTATTCAATAAAACCAGTTTTAAGTCCAGCTAATTGTCTTAAGAGCTAATTGTCTTAAGAGTTAATTGTCTTCCCACCCCAAGACAATCAGGGTGGAGCAGCTTAAGTATCATTTTAAAACAGAGATTTCAGAAAAAAATCCCTTACAAAACTTGACTATAAAAGATATAAATCCTATAAATCTGTTAAGTATCCTATAATATAAAATAATCCTCCTCTCATTGTATGCCACAATTATAGGTAAAATTTTGCTCACATACACCAACTCTATCAAAGTTAACAAAAACTTTTCACAGGTATGATAAATCTAAAAATGAGCTAAAAATCACTCTTGTAAAAGTTATAACAAGGCTAAGAACTTTTTTGAGATATTAAGACATTCAATGACAAAAGAAATATTGATTCCACAAAAGTTAAAATCAACACCAAATAAAAAATATGCTCAGAACCTGCCTTTCGACCTCTGTCCAGCTCAGTCAGTAGAGCATGAGATTCTTAATCTCAAGCACCATTTTAAGGACAAAAATCACCCTTACTTCATTAATTCACAAATTTTCTACAGTTGTTACTACAAAAATATGCTTTGTTAAAAGTATTGCTAAAATTAAATACATGTATGGTAAACACCTGGTTCTTAAAAAGTCAGAAAGTTGCTTTATATCTGTAAATATGTGAAACTAAAGTTATAATTTCAAAAAGTTCCTATAAAATTTTAGGATCATAAGAATAACTCTTCAAAAGGTGTAGTGCTAAAACCCTAATTCCTAAAATTAAAAAAAAATCTTTTATTTATTTATTTTTTCTTATTGTTTGCTTATATAGCTCATGTTTGTAGGCATGGTCCTCCCCCCTCCTCCCTCCCCCTCTTCCCCTGGTCACCACTCTGGTCACTCCAGTTCCTTTCTCCTCAGTTGTTGGTTGATGACTGGCCTGTTGGTCTCTGTGTTCTTTCTGAAGCCCTGTCCTCCTGGTTGATGTCTTGCATTCCTAGGGGACTGCAACCCAGGCTGATCAGTTCTCCATGAATATCCTTAGGCCAAGTAGCCTTTCTGAACATGCCGGCAAACCTCCTTTCCGTCTGGTGTGTGAAGTGGCTCCCCATATTTCCCTCAGACACTTTTTTGTGGCCTTTTTCCCCTGATGAGATGGGGGAGGGTCTCCTTGTTGAAAGTGTCTATGGGTGGGGAGCCTAGCCCCAGTATCAGAAATGTTGTCGGTGTTTCCTTGTGACATGTCTTCACTCTTGCCCACAACTGTGTTGTATCTCGAAGTTCCAACCATGCTCTTTTTGGGCAGGTGATGGGTGTGTTCATGGCCTTTATATATATATATATATATATATATATATATATATCTGTCTCTTCCAGTATATTTGATCTGAGTTGTTTTTTTTTCCTCATTCAAGCAGAGAAATGGCTGTGGAGGGAATGAACGGGTGGAGACAGACAACTCTCCCCACCCATGCCCCAGCTGTGCTCTCTGTACAAGACAGCACTCCTTCCCTCAACTTCACCTTCCTGCTGCTGAACCGGAATGGGGTGTGGCCTTCCCACCCAGACACAGAGGTGGATGTGAGAGATCCCCCTGCCACATGGAGGCAGCTGGGTGGCCCCAGCTTCCCCCGGAAGGGAGCAGCTTACCTACTCCCCATTCACTCTCTGTGCAAGAGAATTCCTAAAAAATTTCTTAAAAACCTTAAAAACATAAACATTTTTCAAAAGCTATAATCTCCAAAATCCTAATTTTTACAAAATCTAAAATAGCTTAAAAATATAAAAAGAACCTTTTTAAAGATGATACTAAAATCTTAATTTACTTAACTTAAAAGCTACATTGTCAAACAGACCAATGAATCAGAATTGAATACCCAGAAATAAAACCACACATATACAGTCAATTAATCTTTGACAAAGGGGCAAAAAACATACCCTGGAACAAGGATAGCCTCTTCAGTAAATGGTGCTGGGAAAACTGGATCAAAACTTGTAAAAAAAAAATGGACCAGGACAACACCCTCACACCCTGTACAAAAATTAACTCAAAATGGATACAGGACCTGGAAGTGAGACCTGCAACCATAAAATACATAGGAGAAAACCTGGGCAAAGCCCTTCATGAATTTCACCTCAGAAATCCATTTGGGGAAACAACTATGGCCAGCAAAAAAATGAAGGAAAACATAAACAGCTGGGGCTATATCAAACTAAAAAGTTTCTGTTCAGCAAAAGAGACAATAAACAAAACAAAAAGAAACCCAACCGACTGGGAGAAAATTTTTGCCCTCCAGACAAGTGACAAGGGTCTGATAACAAAGATCCACAGAGAGCTCCTACAGCTCAACAAAAACAAAGCAAAAAACCCAATCAAAAAATGGGGAGAAGAACTAAAAAGACACTTCACCAAAGAGGAGATACAGATGGCTAATAGGCATATGAAAAAATGCTCCACATCACTAATAATTAGGGAAATGCAAATTAAAACCACACTGAGATACCATCTTACACCTGTAAGAATGGCCCACATAAATAAAACAGACAACAACAAATGTTGGCACGGATGTGGAGAAAAAGGAACTCTCTTACACTGCTGGTGGGAGTGCAAACTGGTCCAGCCACTATGGAAGATTTGTGGAGGACCCTCAAACAATTGAAAGTGGGCTTACCATTCGACCCAGCAATCCCACTACTAGGAATCTACCCAGAGGACATGAAAACATTAATTCAAAAGGACACATGTATGAACATGTTCATTGCAGCCCTGTTTACAGTTGCAAAGAATTGGAAACAAACCAAATGCCCCAAAACAGATGATTGGCTAAAAAAAATGTGGTACATATACACAATGGAATAGTACGCATCCATCAAGGAGGACAAACACATGTCATTTGCAGCAACCTGGATGGAACTAGAAAGACTCATATTAGCAGAAATAAGTCAAAAAGAAAAAGAGAAGTACAGGATGGTCTCACTTATCTGACGGATATAGGGAAAAACAAACAAACAAACAAACAAATAAGAAAAAATGAAAACAACCAATGGGACTGAACCATGGAGCGAGAGAGGAGGAGAGGGAAGAAGGTGGGGGAGGTGAAGAGCACAAAAGATCAGGATAGTTAACAACTGTTAGTGAAGTGGGAAAGCCCCAGGGTAAAACACACACACACACACACACACACACACACACAAAAAAAAAACAACACACACACATTTACCAGATACGGAAGAGAACAAGGGGCCAAACAACCAACAACTGAACATCAGTTTAACCAACAAATTGCAGAAAAATGGGAGATGGAGTGACTGGAGGGGGGATACAGAGGGAGGATATGGAGGGAGGAAGAGGGATCAATTAATGCATTATTGTAACAAATCAATAAAATGAATTTTAAAAAAAGAAAAAAAACTACATTGTCAAAGTTAAAAAGATAAATATTTTTATGAGTTCGTAAATTTGTTTTTAAAAGCATTAAGATACAAAGTTGCAGATTTTTAGTAATTACGTTTTCCATGTTTGTTATTTAGTGTAATTCACATCATAAATAGTCTAATCACTTTAGTAAAAGTTTGGTCTAGTTTTAAATGGCTTTAAAATTACCTAATAAATTGACTACAAAATCCACAATTTAAAGTATTAAAAAAATTTTTTTTACTCGACTTGAGAGAAAACAGGACAAGGGACCTGTGGGAGCCCATCTCAGAAATGAGAAACTTGTAATGTAAATCTTTGCAAGTTGAGCTCTTGGCCCCCCCGCAGGAGGAACAGATTGGGAGCTGACCAGAATCTTCTGGGGACCCCCTAGGGGGCGTAGCTCTCCGGACCCCAAGTGTGGGAGTGCTGAAGTCATGAACTGCATCTTTATTAAGAAAATATAGGAGCCCCGCCGTCAGATTCTATATTTTAATTAGACGCTCTGTGGAGAATCACTGAGATACTAGAATGAGTCCGAGGCAAGGAAAACTGGGAGAACCAGATAAGCTTTACAACCAAGGAATAACCTTGGGTGACTTGAAACCAACTTTTATTATACTGATTCCCTAAAAATGATTGCTTAGGAATGTTTAGTAGTATCTAATGATAATCTATTTTCTCTTAAGATATTGATTTCTGTCTTTCACGTTATAGTCCTCACGCGCTCATGATAATTACCCTCACGTGGTCACTTCTGCCTCTCACTGAGATAATGCACCCACTACTCATTAGATGCCCCTCCCCTTGGAATGTTAAAGTAGCTTGTTTAACAATATAAAAATGTGGCCCGAAAACCTAGAAAAAAGCAGCAGATTCCTCGCTCCCTAAATTCGTGTCTGTGACCATCATTCGCCTGCCTGAAGTTTTTCCTGTCTGCCTGAAGCCCACACTCAGCGGTCTTTCTTGCACGGCCGGTCCGTAGCAAACCACCAGAGAGGGTGGGGTGGGGTGGGGATGGGAAATAGGAGCAGGTGATTTTTATTGATGAAAGAGGCGTTTCTAAAGGACTGTGGTTGGGGAGGAAACTCACCATATGTTTCATCAAGCTCATTAGTTCTATATGGAAAGAGGCACAGCCTTAGGTGCTACAAGATTTTGGTGCAAAGGAGAGGGAAGGAGAAGACAGAGTAATTCTGGAGACAATAAATGTCCCTGAGATAAGGTTAGACATTGCTCTTGGTTAGATGGGGAAAAAATGTTACAGACTCTCAGAATATCATCTCAGATACCCCAGGAGAAAGTAAGATCTCTCGAAAGAAACGAAGGCTCAAAAGGCTGCTAACTTGCTCCATGTCAGACAAGGTGATAAGTAACAGGGATGAGCCTAGGATCCATGGTTCTTAGCTGTTCATCAAGTGCTTTTGTGTCCCTGTTAGAAGGCTCACAGGT
>PVHY01015444.1:0-35994 GCA_004024945.1 Uropsilus gracilis
TTGCCCGGGGTACCACAGACTCAAGCAATCCCCAGCCTCAGCTTCCCAGGTAGCTGGGATGACAGGCGCGCGCCACCATGCCCAGCTATTTTTTTGGAACTAGGTCTCGCTACGGGCCCCAGGCAGGACTCGAACCACGATCCCTAGCCCCGGCCGCTTCATAGGCTGAAGCTTACAAGCACGAGCCACCGTGCCCGGCCTGGGACTCACTATTATTGCAAGTTGTTTTACCTTTCATTTTACCTAAGACATGTTTGGATATTCTGTCTAGTGATGGTAAGTGCCTTTGAGGTTCTCCCTGTAGAAAACTCATTGTGAAGTAAGAAGTATGTGGCATTCAAAATGAAAGTTGTATGAGCCCAAACTGTCACGCAATTTTTCAAGCACTTTTTAGCACTATTTTCAATTAAGTGTATGCTCCTTTCAGTGAAGACTGTTGGCAGCCATGAGTAAAAATTGTTTTGCCCAAAGGTGTTATTCAAAGTTATTTTAACATATAAGAATTCAAGTGCAGGCATACATAATATTCCTCCAAAAGTGAAAGTCAACTTTTTCTCCAAAAGGAGAAGAAAAACAGACTTCTGTGCTGCCTGATACTTGCTTTACTTGTATCTGGTTTTAGTGGAGGAAAATAATAGTATTTATAGTTTTTTTATATCTAAGCAAATATGGCACTAAGATGTGGAAAAATAATTCAGACACTTTAATAAAGACATCAAAACTCAGATTTCGTTATTTTTTCAGCTATAATAGCAACATTTAAATGTTTTTTCTCAGAGCAAAGAGGTGCTTCTGTTCACTGTCCTGTTACAATTTTGTTAGCCATGATAGCTGTTGGGATGAAAGGAGAGAAAAGGGCAAGACCAGTGCTGGGGGCAGTATCTAGGCCTAGAGCATGAAGGGGTCCTACAAAGACCCCACAAGTAAGGATGGAATGTTCCCTCCTACAGTCAGGCATCCCTGTAACTCCTAGTGAATTGGGTTTTGGGGGAAACAGGCCCCAGGTCTGAGGACTCCAGGAGAATCCCCAATTCTTGTCTTCAGCAAGAAAAGAATTTAACACAGAGACCACAGCTACAGAAAAGAGATTTGATAGACAGGAGGAAGAATAGGAAAACTCTCTGAGTAGAGAGCAGTCCCCAAGTGGGTAGCCATGGAGAGAATGAGAAGCTGATGTTTATACTGGTAGTAGGCAAGGAGTGGGGTTGGGAATTGGTTTTTGGGTGCCTCCCTGTTGTACTTCTTGCTCATTGGTTGATCCTATGTGGGTTGCATAGGCTAAAGAGGACCACTGAGTTTTCCCATGTTATCCAGCCTTTAGTCCACCACTGTTGTGCTATTACATTGGTGTTCTGAACATTCATTCCATTTTAATTGAATGGGGGTGGGGCATGGGGGCACTCTCCTGGTCTGTTATTTTCTCAGTCAGGCTGCAAATGGACTTGTGCCTTGGGGAACCTTGTTCCTTATTGACTGCTTTCGCCTGTTTCCCAACTTCCTCCTCCATTAGTTCCATAAGAGGTATCACTCAGGCCACATCCATTTCCTTCTGGCTTACTCAATTCTAAGTCCCTCATTTCTACACCAGTCTTCGATCATTCAATCAAAGACATACTTGCTACCTTCAAATCATTCCTAGCAGGTAAAGTCAAGTCAAAAGCTCTGGGAAGTCTTATTATATCACCCTGTGTCCTTGCTAATCACATCTAGTGCCCAGATGTTATCATAATTACATCTGGTGTTGACTATTGTTAAATAGAAATGTGCATATGGTAAAAAGGTGTTTATTTCTCCAGTTGTACCAGTAGGAGTTCAGTTATTTTTGAATGAGGGTTGTTTTAATCTCTTCGTTAAAGGATGACCCAAAGGTTCCAGGTTGGATGCTGTAGAGCTGGATCTGCCTTCATCCATCCATCAGTTCTACAGGGGAAAAAGACCATGCTAATGGGAGGCAGTAGCAACTTGTGTGTATGTTGCACATTAGACAAAAGCCACTAGCAAATCTGAAATAATCATAAACTGCATTTGAAGTTAGACTTTATTTTATTCAGTGTGCTTCACACCCTTAGCCTCCTGTACACACTACAATATATGTAGCCTCTCTAGTACTTTTTGCAAATTAAATCAGTGAATCCCCCACGACTTGTGAACCACTTTGTCCTTATGGCCAGTGTCTAAGAGTCTATTGCTGCACTCTTCCCAGCGGATAACATCCCCATTCTCTACCACTACAAACTTCCACTCCACCACTATATCTGCAGGCAGGGACACAGAACATGACCAGAGTCCATCCTTGGTATGCTGGAGTGGGATGTAAGTGTTCCATCTCCCTAGAATCTCATGGTCTCCGATGACTGCAACGAACTGCACAGCAGTGCTTGTTATATAGTGGATCTGGAACCTGATACTGACTTGCTGAGACGTGGAAGACGTAGCTACAGCTCTTTTTGTTTTCATATCCACTTGCTGACCTCTGACTTCCACAACACTGCTTCTGCCATTGTCCAGTCCCTGGTTTGAACTTAACATAGAAAACTCGATGCTGCCATCCAAACCAACGTCTCCCCATGATGAATGCCTGGACACCATTTCCCAGTCCTCAGAGTCAGCCAGCTCCTGGCTGTCCATTCGTGCCAGGCTTATTTCTTCAACTTTGTCCATGAACAAGTTGCTGGAAGGCAGCTTCTCAGTAAAAGTTGGAATTGCTTTACCAGGGGTCTCTTGTGCTTTTTGGAATCCCCATTGTCCTATAGAAGATTCACGGCTTTCATTCCTTGAAACTTCTGAGCAACCCCTTGAGTTCCTAGCCTCAGAGGCAGTTAGACACCCTGTATCTAGAAGCCATCCAAGAGGAACATGTTCTCTTGAGTCCTCATAGTTACGGTCTTCCCCAGGACTCTTTAGTGGCCACCTTGCTTCCTGCAGCTTACTAGGTTCTTTTGTGTCTGAAATGGAACATCCATTGCCTCCTTGGAGACATTCTTTCAAAAAAAGGAAAAATGTAATGTTATTAGGCAGTTCACATGAGAAAAAGTAAGTTAGGTTGAGAAAATAAGGTTAGCTATTGAAGACCTTACTACTAATCTATCCGTGCTTCACAAAATTCATCTTTAGTAAAATCAAGTACTGAGCTACCTGGTGTGTTCACAACACTGTGCCCTACGACTGTGCAGGTAAAGCCACCAGTAACTGGCACATGCAGAAGAGTCAGTATTCTAAGACAAGAGTGTAAACGTAGTGGCAAATCAAGGAGCAGAGGCACAGTCCTGTTGTGATCCCCTATGTGCACACTCCAGGTCACACTGGCATGCCACCAAGTCAAGCTGTTTGGCTCCTGCCATGAAAACATGTCCAGTCTGTGAGGTGCAAGGCTACTGGTTACCTCCCCCACCCCCACACACCCGAACAAAAGGATATGTTTGTACTCTAAGAACTGCACGCAGGCTAGGGATCAGGTCAACCTGGAAGCTGTACTGGATCAGCAGAGCTATCACTGGGAGAACACAAAGGACAGCAGCACACCTCTGAGCCCAAGCTGAAAGAGGGACGAACATCCTTGCCAACCCTGTGTGCACCAGGATCCTCTTCAACAAATCATAAGGCTTTTTACAGCCTTATGTGAAAAATGTTCTTAAAGTACACAGCCCAAACTCCCTGGAGACAGTAAGTTCAAACAGCTCCCCACAAAATAAAGATCATCCACATGAGGTTTTTGGAAGGGGGAGATGTGTTTAAATTTGTCTCTTTCCCAATCTTGCAATTGAAAACGTGAGACTCCAAGCCCAGTACGGTGGCGCATGCCTGTAAGCGACAGCCTATGGAGTCGTGGCAGGGTCTAGGGATCACGGTTTGAGTCCCACCAGGGGCAACACAGTGAGACCTAGTTCCAAAAAGTAGCTGGGCGCGGTGGCATGCTCCTGTAATCCCAGCGACCTGGGAAGCTGAGGCTGGGGATTGCTTGAGTCCGTGGTACCCCGGGCAAAGTAAGCCTGCGGTTCCACAGGCAAAAACAGCGAGACCTGGTCTCAAAAAAAAAGAAAAAGAAAAAAGAAAAAGAAAAAAAAAGAAGAGGAAGGAAGGAAGGAAGGAAGGAAGGAAGGAAGGAAGGAAGGAAGGAAGGAAGGAAGGAAGGAAGGAAGGAAGGAAGGAAGGGAAAAAAAGAAGAGAAAACGTGAGACTCCTTTTCAGAAGTGAAATGGGCCCTGTGCTCATCCCAAGGCGACCACAGAGCAGCAGGGGAGGATCCGCAAGTGGCTGCTCCCGAACACCACTCCACTAAAAATAAAAGTTGGCAGATGTCATCTGCCCGAGTCTGGAGCCCAGCGGGCAGCTGGCCAAGGGTGGGGGGCGCTGGGGACGAGTCTCTGCCCAGGGCTCTGACCTGGCCAGGCACACAGGCGCCTTAAAACGTAGAGACTTAAACGGCAAATCTACTCCTCGGAAACGAGTGTCCTACCGATCCTCCTACTAAGCACCCCCTCCCCCGGGATTAGAAACCCCTGCGCTGTCGCGGGGTGAGCAGGGGAAGGCGTGACCTGACCGTTCGGAAAGGACCTCCAGTGCCCGGCCTGCAGCCCAGGCTTTTCTGGCCCGAGTTCCCCCTGAACTTTGCCTCCTGACGAAAGCGTCCCGGGAGCGGGTGTTCCCAAAGCAAGCTCTCCCGTGGGGTGAGGGCCGGACGGCCTTGAGGCCATGAGGCTGGGGCTGAGAAAGAGCCCCTGCTCACTAGACTTCAAGAGGGTTGTAGGCGCGCCCTTATTAAACCTAAGCACTCCTGCCCGAGGGCCAGGAAGGAATCCCTCGCGGCAGCCGCCTGCTCCGCACCGAGCGCCGGCCGGAGCAGCAGCCCGCGGCTGGGGGGTGCGGGCAGACCCCCAAGGCGCGCGGGGGCGCGCCCCCAGAAGATCCCCGCGCCGAGACGACTTTCCCGGGCCTCTTCCCGCCTCCGCGGCAGCACGAGCGCTGCCCAGTGCGCGCGCACCAGCCGGGAAGGTGCAGCGCTGGGGGAAGAGTCTTACCCGCCGGGAACGGGCCGTTAGGAAAGCTCCGGGCGTTTGGGTCTGTTCTCCTTTCCCCTACCCCGGCGAACCTCAAGCCCTCTGGCAGATCCGCTCTCGGTTCGCGCGCGGGAGGAGTACCTGGTTTGGCGGCCAGCTCCCGCTTGCAAGGTCCAGGGTTCGGCGCGCCGCCCGCTCCATCACCGCCCGCAGCCACCGCCTCCTCGGCCGGGGCGACCTCCTCTGGCTCCTCACCCCCGTCCTTTCCCGGGCCCCGCAGAAGCCAGACGAAAAGCGCTCCGGCCAGGCCCCCGCCGACCAGCAGGGCGGACCAGACGGCGCCCATGGTTCAGAGGCCGCAGCTGCGGGCGACGCCGGCGACCCGGTCGGGTCCTCGAGCGGCGCCACCTACCCCGCTCTCAGCCTGGGACGGTCGCGGCGCGGGCTCCCCAGCGCGCCGCGGGCGGGCGGCCGCCGACTCAGCCTCGCGGCCCCGCCCCACTGCCCGCCCCGGGGCTGCAGTCCCCGGCTCCGGCTGTGTGGAAACTCGAGCTCGGTTGCCAGTCGCGTGCTCTCTGGATTCTGACGCTCGCCCACAGCCAAGTGCAGGAGGCGCCCGCTCCACGGGTACCTGCAGCGCGTACAGAGCGCAGGAGCGCACAGCGCACACCGCGTTCCTCCCACGCCTCTGCGCCGTCGCGCCAGCTGCCCTTAGGGCTCAGCTTCCTCCGGCCCAGGGCGCGGGCGCTTCCTGGACCTGAGCTGCTGGAAAGGCCGCCTGAGGGGCACCGGTGAAGCGCGGGACTGAGCTGGAGCCCAAGGTGGCTGACCTCAGTGCGCTGGGAGTGGCACGAAGCACAGCCCGCGCCAGACGGGAAAACCTGGTTGCAGCCTTCAAGCCTGCTCCCGCTTGTAAAAGGAAAGAATGGGCCTGACATCCATCGTCTACAAAGGCTAATCGTCTCAACCACTTCCAGTCCTTGCTTTTTCCCTCCATCGCTTTTTTCGGCTTTGTGGTTGTTGCCAAATGCGCGCTCTCTTGTCTGGACTGGATGGTGGGTGCCCAGGCATAAGCGCCTACGGATGGGTTTATTTAGTCAGAATAGCAAACTTGTTTGCTAAGCGCTGTATGTCTGCCAAGTTGAATGCACTTACTTAATTTGAGTCTCTCAAAACGACAACACTGTGAGCCAGGAAATATACGCATATTCTCTCATTCACTCGTCTGCTGATGTGATGACTTTGTTTTTAATAATTTACTTATAAGGCCGGGCATGGTGGCTCGTGCTTGTAAGCTTCAGGCTATGAAGCGGCCGGGGCTAGGGATCGCGGTTCGAGTCCCGCCTGGGGCTCATAGCGAGACCTAGTTGCAAAAAAAAAATAGCTGGGCGTGGTGGTGCGCGCCTGTAATCCCAGCTACCTGGGAAGCTGAGGCTGGGGATTGCTTGAGTCTGTGGTACCCCGGGCAACGAGAGCCTGCGGTTCCACGGGCAAAAATAGTGAGACCTAGTTTCAAAAATAATAATAATAATTTATTTATATATTTCACATCATTTCAGTCGCTGGGGGTCACCCACCACCTCCCCTTCCCGACCGCTCCAGCTGGGCACACCAACTTGAAGTTAAAATGACCTCCAGCTTTTCATCTGCCGTTAGAGCCTTTCCCTTCAACTGCCCCTACATGCAACTGCTAAGGCCACACTAGCAAGTATCTACCTTGAAATAATGGCCAAACCCTGTCTGGGAAAACAGGATCAGCGGACACCAGCCGGCCATGGGCTGCAAAACTGCGAGCGGAATAACTGGAAAACTGGGGGCCTCCTGTAGGTCACAGCCCCAGACATAGGGGAGGTGGGAGAGGGGAGGTGGGGGGACCTGCAACTTGGCACTTCCTCCGGGATGCTCACAGCCAACTCACTCAATTCTGAAGTCCCCCGCATTTTCTCCTCACATCTGCTATTTGCCTCTGCCTTCTTTCACCAAAGTAGGGTCAGAATTCTACGTCTCTCCAGAGCAGGTGCTACCACGCTGCTTGGCCAGTATCTCTCTTCTGGGTTACTTCGTTGCCTCTCAATGCGCTCCTTGTTTTCACCCTTGAGTTCCTAAGAGGTTACTTTCAAAAAACAGTCAAGAATGATACTCTATCTTCCCAGCTTCTGATCTCCTTCAATTGCTCTCCTCTCATGGCAAACAAAACAACTTTAAGACTGAATGAAAAAATTTGTAAGGACTCTTCCCCCTCTCCACCCATTTGGTTCTTTTGACTGAGCTAATAATAAATTGATACAAGAAAGATTTACAAGGGAAAGGACAACTTTCATTACAAGTGTGTGGAGACCCATTGAATAAGGAGCCTGCAATAGGTTCAGCACCATCAGATTATATAGTTTTTTAAAGTAGGATAATACATTTGGGAGGAAAGGACAAACGAAACAACAGAAAGTTTGCAACTTAAAAAGAAATTTTGTGAGGGTTCATTTGCATATGCAAACAAACCTGGCAAACCCTAGCTGAGTTATTAAGGCTGACCCTCACCTCCTGAAGGAGAGATTTGTTTCTAGTTTTTTCAGTGATTCTTTGGTAAAGCTTCTTAGATCTCCTGTTTCTCAATTTCCTTCAATAAATACTCAAAACCACTTTGACACCAGCCTGTCCCCGGTTCCTTCACACTCCAGTAGGATCTGTGCCCACCAGCCCCACCTCTCCTAGCTTCTGTTCATCTCTCCCAGGCAGCATCCTGGCTTCCTGCTGGAAAGGTCCTCTTTCCTACAGCTATCTATCCTCGTAGTTATCCTCACTCCCTCACTTCCTAGGTCTTTGCACAAATATCACCAGCCCTGTGATACCTTCTCTGATATTTCAATTTTAGTTATAAAACTGCTACTTCCTATCCCCTTCCCATGCTTTATTTTCCTTCATAGCATTTAGGGCAGCACTTCTAATATGTTGTAATTTGGTACAGTCTATACATTTGTTCTAATTTCTTTTTCCTCTCTTTAGAATATAAATGATGTAACATCAGTTTGGTGTCCTTTTTCTCTGTGAAATCCCAACACCCAGAACATACTGATCCCTCAAAAATTACAGGTTGGATGAATGCATTTCCATGTATTCCCAGTCTGGAATTGTTATCATCCTTTTCACATTGATCTTGTATGCATTTTTTAGTGCAATGTAGATTTAATTTTTGTAAGGTGTGGTTTGTGTCTAAACTAATTAGGGATTCAGTGATGAACTTTTTAAAGACCACTGAAGCTTAAAATCACTACTCATCATGCATACAGCATACACTTCAATTCAGGCACTCTTTATCAAAACCAATCTTGAGATGTGTATAAAAAAAGTTGTGATAAAGTTTTACTTTTAAGAAAATGAATGTCACTATATAAAATTACATTCCCTTGATAAATTCTGTCTTACTAACTTGTTCTGAAATTATAAGACTATTATGGAACTAATTTTTAATAAAGTTTTATAGAAAATTTTAGAATTATCTATCTCCTTTTATCAAAGTAAAACATTTTCCACAGGATATTCTCAATTTTTTTTTAATTTGATAGACAAGAGGGTGATTTTTCAAATAGTAGGAAAATCCATGCATTTTTTTTTCTGTCACTGATAACTCCCATTGTTGCTACACTGTCAAAAGGAAAGCTGATGGGTTAGTAATGAGAGAGGAAGATCTGAACTCTGTTAGATGTGTGACATTTGTGGCCCTAGTAGGAAGTTAGAACTGGGGTCTACCATTTAAGACACTGGAAATTGCTTAGAGAGGTAGCAATTAAACCTGTGGTAGAGACTGATGTTTTGAAGGGAAATGATATCCTTGGCAAAATTTCAAGAAGATTGGAAAACTGCCTCCATATTGCCACTTTTGTCTTGATGTTGTACTTTGACAAGAAATATTAAAAGATGGAAAAACTGTAGCCATTGAGTCTGGAGGAAAACTGAAACAATCTATTGAAACTCAACCCATCACCACTTGACTGTTGTTACCTGACCCTGTGTCTCACTATTCAATTTGCATATATTGCATCTACTGGAACTTGACTAACTTTTGGCCTACTTTGCACAATGACCTGAGTGTGAGCTACCTCACCTTTCCTTTGTGTGTATAAGGCTTTCCATCCCCAGGCAATGCCCACCAGATCCAAGAGCTGCTTGGATGAGTGTCATCCTGGCTGCAGTCCTAAAAACCCAAATTAAAACCTTAAATGATGATTTTTTACTTTAGCTGATCTGTTTAACAACTGTTGAGCAATTTTAGGAGCTATAATATAGTGCCCATATTCTGGGTATTATTATCATAAATAGATATTAGTAAGGGTGGATATTTGAAAGCATTGACTTAAATAACTTGAGGCAAACAAAAATTAAGTATGTATATTAAAGAATGAAGACTGAGAACTCGAATCTAGGGCAACTCCAGGGAACTCTGGAAAAGCTGTCCCAGTTTTGAGCCTCACAGTCAGAATTGTATGCAGTCTGCAAGGCAAGCAGTTTACATTTTCAAGGATTTTTACCAAGAAAGGTCAGGTCTGTCTATGCATTAAGGACAACAAGGAGGGTTGCTAAGATTCACTCTATTTAGAACCTTCTCTTTTGCAAACTGGGAGTTTTGGCAATACTGTGAACCTGAAGACTGTTTTTCTTTGAAGTGATTCATTTGCTCATATACAACTTTTGGTTGTTGCTGATTACAGTCTCTTCTCAAGGCTAGTTCATTAAGCCTTGACTCTTTGAGACAAGGGATAAAGGTACCCCTTTAATTGTTGGTTTCCATTTACAATCCCTCCCTCTTTGTGGAAATCTTCTGCATTGACTGGTCATTTAGATAATGACTTGCCAAATACTTTTGACAAACTTTGTTCTGAACAGACTTAGTTATTTGCTAATCAGCCAGTCAGGGTTCTGTTACATGTTCTGTGACCCAACTAATTATTCATTTATTTTTGTGCCTGCTGTTAACCTCAATGCCAGTACATGTCACAGTTTATTATACACTGAATCAACATAATTAGTTGTTTTAGCAATTTCAGGTGTGATGTGATTGAAAGTGATAAGATTTACATGACAATCTAGGGGAAAATACAATAAAAGGTAAAATTATTAGGGTTGTCATTTTTTGAAGGATATGAAAAGAGAAGTGAGACAAAAAGACATCCTAGTCTTTCAAATTATCCAGTACAAGTTTGATATATTGTTTTAGTAACTTAGTAATACATTTTCTACCTTGGTCACTGCTTATTTGTACCTTAGACTAAATCTAATTATTCTTAATGCAGACTTGAATTAACTCATTATCCTGACAGTAAGGGGTGTTGTGGTTTTTTTTTGTTTGTTTTGTTTTTGTCTTTCTTTCTTCTTCTTTTTTTTTTTTTTTTTTTTTTTTTTTTTTTTTTTTTTTTTTTTTTTTTTTTTTTTTTTTTTTTTTTTTTTTTTTTTTCATTAATCTGTTTCCATACAGGCTATTTGGAGAGGAAAATGAAAACTACACTCTAGCACACATAATTATCCAGGTTTGTGTTTTTGTAAGTTTTGTTAAGGTCAAAGATTTTTAGAATTGCAAGAGTCCTAGTAGCCTACCAAATACTGCTTGGTTTGGAGTCAGAGTTACAAAACAGAGAGTTACAATAGAGTTACAAAACAATTCACTGGTTGAGTAATAGTGCTGTTAGGTGTTGCAAGAATCACAAGCTTCTTGTCCTGGTGGGTATGAATTCTATGAAGATCAAATTTTAGAGATATTTTTAGGAATATTTCCCTTTTTCAGGAATGCTTTATGAGAGAATAAGAATGAGAAATAAGAATCCAAGAGTGAATACCTTGTACTTTAGGTGTACAGGGGTAAAAGCACTAAATAAGGTCCATTGCACTTGGGTTGTAAAGAGTTTTGATTATTTTTTTGTTTTCTCTTTTTTTACCAATTCTGAGGATTGGAGATGATATGCACAATGAAAATACTAGAAAACAGGACAAATTTTACAGATTTTATTAATTACTTATCCATTGAAGTGTGTTTTTCACTTACTATGTAATTTGACAGAATACCCCAGACTGGGATATGTTCCTATCCATTTTGCCCCCCTATAATTGTGCTGTAGCCCTTCTGCATTCAAATCTTTTGTTCAATGAGAAAACATACAATTCATGAATGATATGTTTGGTAATATATAAATATTGGTATAATATAAATACCAGTATACATTGTTAACCTTGAGATGGTGATATCTGAATAAAATGAATTTGCCAGATTTTAAGTGGCAATAGGAAATGTCTTGGAGCTATGGAGATGTTTCTCTGGCATAGAACAAATATTTAGAACCTACCTTGGAGACTTCCAGGTGGGGTGAAAAATATTGTTTCCCCAAATATCATTTTTTCTGGTGCCAGGGGGTAAATTTATGGATATAATTCAAAAAGAGATACTGAGATTCTATACCTAATAGAAGACATCGGTTGTACCTCGACCATAATTTCTTTTTCTCCATGTTGTAGAATCCCTCCTCTCCTTTTGAATCTGTATCTGCCTTACCTTCTTGCATCCAACTTCCTGAAATTCAAAAAGGTCACTTGTCAGATAGGAGAACATAAAAGAACACTTAAAGAGAGGCTATTTTTTAGCATCGATATTTGTTTAGCCTGTATTGTTTAGTCAATATCTTTTAGCTTCTGGGGATTAGAGATTTCCACCACTTTAGCATTTTCAGTGACTATATTGTGTTTCAGTGACAGTTCCTGGTAATAACTGAAGACATCACCTCTTAGGAGGGCTGGTTTATAGGCTCCCACATTTAAATGCCTGTATCTTCCACTGGTTACTTCAAAAGGAAGCAACTTATCTTTGCAAAAATACAAAGATCTACTTTTTTCACTATGTTGGGATATGTTTAATTTGAATTATTCCACACAGTTATGTAAACCTTTGACACTTTAATAATATAATCAGTCCAACATGAATAATATCTACATGCTATAATTAATTTTAGACCTCAATGAATGACTTCAAATTTATTATTTAAAACAAGAATCTTTTTTTTTTTAATTTCAAATGGCAATGACAAATTCTCAATTTGGCTAATTTTTGTCCATAAGTTAAAATGTGTGTGTATGTGCAGCATTAAAAATATGTGTGTGGATACTTACTCGTATATATTTAAATTCTTGAGAAGGATTCACATGTTTTCTTAGATTTACAAATTATTTGTTTCAGTCTTATTTAAGCCATTGTGACATTTTGCTATATTTTTGTTAATACTTTGTTTCTTTACAGTGAATGAAGTAATTTAAATTTAGGAATGTTGCACATAAAACATTAAAACATTATGCTTGGATATCTGTGAGACTTTCATATCAATTCTAAGACATTTATATTAATTTCTATACAACTACAACATTTATAATAAAGCTTTGTATTTATTATTTGGTCATGTTTTTAAATTTAAGCAAAATGACAAATATAAAATTTTCATGATTGCAAACTAAATCTAGTCTTTCCAGATCAAGAAGTTTATGTTAACTTGAGCAATTAAGGAACTGAAAAAAAAAGAAAAGAAAAGAAAAAAGGCATGAAAATAAGGACCTGGACCAAAAAAAGTGAAGGATATTAATTTTGACAAAATACAAGTCCTTACTTTTCAGATGGGCTACTTCAATAATTTGTAACAGTGCAAAAGCAGATAACAGTTTAAAAATATTTGTGTTCCTTTAGAAGATGAAAGAAATTAAAGTTTGACCTTATATATTGCAAATTAAAAGTTTGATTTAAATTACTATAATAATTTATTGATTTTATTCACCCTGACAACAGTTTCCTTTCCTAAGATTTTCTTCTTTTTAAAATTTTTGTTCTTCCTAAATTATGTTTGTGTAAACCTTTTCTAGATCTATATATGTGTATATATAATATCTATATTTTCCTAAAACAATTATTTTCAGCTTGAAACCAAATTTTTTCCTCAACAAAAATATTTCATTTTCATACTTTTTAAAATTGAATTTATATATTTAACCTTTTGGAACTATCTCCCTTATTGTTTTTATTAGAACTCAATGCTCAAAACCTTAATTTTCTAATTTTTAAATTTCAGTCAATTGTAAAAACTGTTACGCCTTTATTCTCTTAGATTGGAAAATTTAAAACAGATTTTATTTAGAATATGTGCCTCAATATTTTAGGTGACACAAGACACTATATTCATATATAAATCTCAGTTTCAAAAGTAAACATAGGTTTAGTCAGCAACATTTTATAATGTGTTAAATATTTACAACATTTTTATTAGTAGGAAAACCCCAATCTCCCAAAAGAGATTTGGAAAATTACTCGGGCTGAAAGAAACAGACTCAAGGGAAATTAATTATTAAGTGTTAGTACCTAAGAAAGCAGTTTTTAGTTTTCCCAGGGTGGAGTTTCAAATTAATCATTCTGGATTACACAAACAAGGCCATCTTGTCTGAAATAATTTTCTTTTTTTCCACTTCATAAATCTCTCTTAATTTGCACACTTTTCCAATATGCTACATGTACTCCAATTTTTTTTAAATTCATTTTGAAACAATTATTCTAATTGACAGAAGAACTACTACCCTTTCTTTTGTCAAAAGAAAACCTAAGTCCTTTTACCCTTCTTCATCCAGAAATATATTTTTGTACTGTTATTCTTCTTACTTTTCATATACATTTATTTTTTTACTCCTTAGACTTTAATTTTTAATGAGTCAGAAAATCATAGATTATCTAACATTCTGTGTTTTTAAAAGACTGTCTCAATTTTTCTTCTCATCCTCCAGTTTCAATAAGCAGTGTCTTGATGACTACATCCCAAAGACTGATCAGTTTTTGTAACTTTCGAGACAAGGAAAAGTGTTAAGTTTCCATAAGAGTTTTAAGATATATATTTTTAATGAGAAGTCTAAGGTAATTAATAATTTTTTATCTTTTCCAGGTATTTTATCTATTAGTGTTCTATGTTTTGTTACTAGTATTATTGTCAGATTTGGGGTTCCTAAATGAATGTTTCTAAATGGAGTCCCTGGGTTTTGGGGTTCCTCGAACCTTGACTAAGGCTATGAAAAACTTTAAAGCCATGTCTATAGCAGAAATAAAAGTTTATTTAGAGAAAGAATGAGAATACACCTAGGAATTGTGTCGTCCCCCTCTTTCCTCCCCATTCCCCCTCCAGCAGGGAGAGTTCAGGGAAGAACAAATGTAAAGACAGTCAGAGGACTCTTGACTTCTCTGGGGGCACAGGGGCTGCTCTCTCCATCCCTTCCTAGGGTGCACTGCACCCTAGGTGTTGATTCCCCTAGGTGTTGATTTATCAGTCCAGACAGAAGTTTATAAGCCACTCCAGCTTCTACTGTACTCCCAGAATATTGTTTTATCAACCTCAGCAGCAGGGAAGGGTAACTTCCTTTCTCCTGTGTCTTGGCTCTCCCTGAGATTTACTGGTTCTGGCAAGTATTTCCTGGGATCCTGAGTATAGTTGGTCTTGTAGTCTTCTTTATACATGGCCCTCCCTGCCCTAACTGTCTAACAGCTTTTTTTTTTTTTTTTAAATCTTTGCAAAATGCTGTGGTAAGATCTCTAAGCTTTTAACTCTCCTCAAGCTTTAGCCACAGAAGAGTTAGGTTGCTCACAGTATCAATTAGTCCATTAAGGCAGACATTTGTTTTTCCTCCCTGACATGAGGAAATGTATTCATGAGACTCCAACTTGGTTATCTGCAAGATGACTATTACATTTTAAAGTTTTATAGACTTTGCTATTCTCAGTCAAGTATGCATGCCAGATAGTTAAAACAACATACCGTAATATACCTTTTTTCAAGGTTGTATCCTTGAAGCAACTTTTGAGATGAATATTTTTAGGGGAGGGGAACTAGTCAAAAAGGTAGTCGCATTCCTTTGAATGTCCTCCCCAATATTTTGTCTGTCCTGATTGGCTTTTATAATTTTATAAGTACCCTTCTTCTGTAATGTGTCCTGACCAGTCAGAAGTGGTTTATTAGCGTGGGGTGATTCGGACAATTACTAGTGGTACTGGAGGCAGGTTATAGGCATAAGAACTAAGACAGTGATTCCCAAAAATTAGTGACAACTTTTTTATTGAGAATCTCATGACTCAAACCACTGAGTTATTAATTCCTCTAGATTAGGGGTTGGATCAATCAAGTATTGAGTTTTTGCTCTCATATGAGTTAACAAGGATAAAATATTATCCAACTTATCAGGTATTAGCATAAAACATTTTGTTTGGATAATGACATAGGTAGTAATAGTGTTGAAGGCTGTTTTATTTTTGGAGAACAGTTGTGTTTTACTTGGCAGATCCTGAAGGATCTTCAAGGGCATTAGGAAAATCTTGATAATAGTCTATAATTGTTTTAATTTAAGGAATATAAGAAATGAAAAGAACCCCTTTATCATTAAAATGAAGAAAGCTGCAGCAGGTAAATCAGGACAGAAAGATTTTTAATTTAAGCTTTCTTTGAGAAAGAGCATACGTTGTCTCAAAAAGTTCAGAGTTACTTTCATGGAAGTTTTATTTTATTTAACCCCTTGATTGAATTCCAGTTGGATTTGGCTTTTGATTTTCTTAAACTTTGAGCTAGCTTTCTTTAAATGCATGTGCAAATATATATTCTTAGGTATATTAAAAGCAGCCCTAATTTGCAACTTCAAGGATAGATGTTTCTTAGTTAATTTCTCCCATTCTGGTACTCACCTGGAAGTATTCTCTCCATGAGCGACTGAATATTGCACCCAAAACCTGGAAGGGTGTTAGTTGGTAGTGCCTCACCTCATGTCCTTAGTTGTTTTGAAGTCTTTATTTCCATGGTTGAACTCAAGTTTGGTCCGTTGTCTTTACCTTTACCCAAGTATGGAGCCTATGACCCCATTTCCCTAGATCCAAGGACTTATTTGGCATTTATGTTTCTTGGTTTTCCTAGAAACTGCTTAAGGTTACTGGAGAGTCTGGGGAGTAGAGGATCAACATTCTATTCTCCTCAAACACAATGATATGTGACAATACTTTCCCTGTAGGACCACTGTACATCTTGAGATACAGAAGCTATCAAGTACCCAATATCTCTGCTCTCTTTATGTAGAGACAGTGAACACATCACCAGAGGGAGCATTTATCCTTTTTCTTTGGACACAGACAAGACTGCTCGCATACATTGGTCACTTAGATGTTGAACAAAAGCTTTGACTTTGCTGATTCTGATAGAACACCCCACAATAATCCCCAAGCAACCCTGCCTTTTGGAGACCTTGGCTATAATCATGTCTATATTTCCATATTGAAGATTGGAATTCCCTTCTCTGCTCCCTAGTAGAGGATTTCCTGTTCCATTTGGGACAAATACAGCTCTTTAGGAAACTCCAAAATTGTCAGTCTAACTGGAGGGCCCAGACCCCGGAGAACTCACAAATTGCCACGTCTAAACCCCAAGGAGCAGGGTAGGTTCAAAAGTTCATTGCTCACATCCAGGCTCTAGAGCTACTTGCTGCTCCAGGTGGGTTCAGGTGAAAGTTCTGGGTTCCCTCTGGTTATGCCATCTGTTGACTCAAAAAATAGTGAGGCAAGTAGAAGTTCAGTGAGCTTATTAAAGAATTGAATCAGAGCACTCAAGTCCAGAACAAGTTCCAGAGAGCTTGGGGAAAGCTGTCCTAGTTCTGAACCTCACAATGAGAATTATGAACAGTCAGCAAGGCAAAGTGTTTACATTTTTAAGGGTTTTTACAAAAAAAAAAAAGGCCAAGCAAGTGTCCAGTAGTATATCTATTTGATATCTATTTGATATACCGAGGATAACAAGGATTCATTCTTTTGGAGCAGTCTCTGGGAAGCAGGAGTTTGGAAATGCCATGACCCTTGAAGTCTTTCTTTGAAGTTATTGATTTACTCAGACCCAGCTTTTTGTTGTCACTAATGCAGCTTCTTCACAAAGCCAATCCATTTTGCCTTGGCACTTTAGCTCATGTCTCTCAATTAAAAAATAACCTTTTAATTATTGATTTTAGATTATGTGTGTTTATATATATTTAGATTATGTGTGTTAATACATATATACATATTCCTAAAACTTTTTTAAGAAAAGTTTGCTAATTCCTGGTGTAGAGGGATGAGAACAAAATAAGGAAGATCAGTTTTGTTAACAGCTTTGTTCCCTAGTTTAGTCCTCATCCCTCTATACCAGAAATGTATGAACTGACTCTGTTGTCACAAAATAAGGTGGGAAGGGAAAGGTAGGGAAGAGTGAGTCAATAAATTTATTTCCAAAACCAGCAAAGGAAGATGATTGTGGGGAAGGAAGTTCAGGGAAGTTGCACAGCAGAATTTAAGTAAAGAGTTGAGGGGGAAAGTGTCTTAATTGGACATATAAGAGGTGATGGTGACTGCAGTGTTTGTGGGAGTGGGAACCATGTTTAAGAAGTCTGAGATATAGATGTGTAGAAGGCTCCAAAGTCCAACATTGAGCTAACCCTCTATCTGTATTGAACCAGCCTGCTAACTACACCACCTTGAGAGTTTTCTCTCTGAGTTGAACCATCCTGTTTGTGACACCACATGTATTAAGAGCATATAGGCTTTAATGCTCTCTCAGGGAACCAGGTTCACAGACACATCAGAACTAAGAAGTTCTAGTGGAATAGGCTATCCTACTATAACCTTCATTCATTGCTGTAGACCTTTGCTGAAAGCCGTTTTCTTCCATGAAACTTTCCTAGGCCCCAACCTTCTTGTTCCTCGTCTTTCAAATCACCCTTCAAATCAACATTATTGTCTTCTTTGAACTCTGAATACATATTGTAACTTTCTTAGAGAAAAATATGAGGTTATCACCTGCAATATAATTATTTTTGTAGCCTGTGTCACCCCCTATTAGGTATAATTTCCTTAGGACATAGCTGGTTCATCCATTGTATTCTCTAGAATGTTAAGCCTATCATTTACTAGAACTTTTTTTCAGCTGTTTAGTTATTACCTATGGCACTAGGCCAAATGCTTTATAAGGAATATTTCATGTAATTCCCTAAGAGAAGTAATCCACCCAAGGTCACACAGTTGATGAGTGACTGAATTGAATTTGAACTCAGTGTTATGACCTTCCTGAATCTGTGCTCTGACAATAGCTGTGCTGACTATTAATCCCTGTCTTATTTTTGAAGTTTAAATTTAGAAGTGAATGGGCAAGTTTGGATGGGTGAAACCAGAGAATCCCTCCAACATTCATGGGAAATTTCAGTCTTTCTCTTGAACTTCTAATTCCTTTCTCTGAAAGCCTCCTCAGGGAAAAGTACTCAGCACAACCAGCACCTGTCTATGACTGTCAAGCCACTGGATCCTGCTTCTCCATATAACTAAATACCAGTCAGTCCTTTCTGCAAAGCAGTCACACTGGAGTTGCCTGGCTTCAAATTTCATAGATATTTCTTGACTGCAACAGTTTACAATCTTCTGACTCATCTCAGGTCCAGAATAGACTTAGGACTGAGATCTCCAGGGTAAATTAAACCTAAAGAGAAAATGGAAAATCTATGTTGGAAAGGGTTGCAATAGAAAGGTAAAGTTAGATTACCACTTTGTACCACATAAAGTGCTGGACTCCAGATAGAATGAAGTCTTAAATATGAATGGTAAAACCACAAATAGAACAAAATCTAGGAGACTAACAAAAAATTTTCTTGTTATCATCAGAATAAGACTATCTGGTCAGTGAAGGATGCTACAAAGTTATGAGACAGATACAGTTGGAGAGAAGGTATTTGTGTCGTTAAAACTGACAAGGAAATGCAATATGGATATACAATGAATTTTTATAAATAGACAAGAAAAAACAAACAGATCTAAAATAAAACAGACAAGGAATACTTTTCCCCAGCGCCTACAATAATGACTGGAACTTAATAGATACAGTAATTTTTGGTTGAATAAATAAATAGTTAACCAAAAAATGCAGATGCTCAAATTTACTAGCAATCAGGTAACTGCAAAATTAAAGCAGTATTTTATACTACTTGAAACTCCTCAGAAAGGCAAATATTAGAAAGATAGTAACATTTTGGTGGTAGGAGAGTAACACCTCCTGGAGGTACAAGCTGGAAGAGTTTTGTAGAATTAATCTGAGTGTACCCCATGACCCAGCAATCCCAATCCTGGATGTGTTTGACCCAGAGAAAACTTTGCACAGTCAGGGGATGTATGGTGTTACTTGGGAATAAGTAAGTAAGTTTGGGAATAAGCAAATAAGTAAGTATTTGCTTATTCAAATAAGCAAGGCCACCTGAGTGCCTATCATGGCTAGAGAACAAATGAAGGGAAAATGAGTTGGTCAGGCTTTTTCCTCTATCAGCCTCTGACCAGCACCTGTGGTATTGTGCCCTCCCCACAGCTGGCCCAATGGATTTGCACTTGTGTGAGTGGGCACACCTGGGCCTGGAAGGGAGGCGATAACCGGGCAGCCAAGGAAAAGAGCACCAGTGAGAGCAAGGGCAGGAGAGAGGAGAGTGCCAAGAGAGCACTAGAAAACATCAGAGAAAGGAAGAGGCCAGAGAATGAGTGTGAAGATTTCTCTGGGGTTAGGGGACTCTCCTGCCTCCTGGCCATCCCCGACCCAGCCAGCCCTCATGCCAGCCCTGTCATTGCCCTGCCTGGTATGTCTGTGTAACTGCTAGAACCAATAAAGAGCCTACCAAGAGCCTGATGCTTGCACTACAATTGGCAACAGGAATAGGATGGTTGCATTACAAGTAAAACAGAGGATGCTAATAAGCTACTACTATTAGAACAACGAACTAGATCTAACATAGCCACACAATTAAATACAGAGTGGTGTATTAAATTAAATAAATTACATAAAGCCACATACTCTTAAATACAAAAAGGTGATGAAAAGTGAACAATAAGATCTCTAGTGAAATATTTACATGAACTGAAAATGCACATAAGTAGAAGAAATACCACTTAACTCTAAAAGACACGTGTGTATCTAAGGCAAATTCTTAAGGTAAGTACCTTTGGTGGCAAAAGAACAAGAACAGGCATTGGAATTATAGTGGAAATGGATAGATAACCAAAGAAGGATTTTACACAGACAAATAAAGATAATGAGCTCTTAAGTAGGGCTTCTCAAACTCAAGCATGTAGCGAGCACAGTGGAGAGAGTGCCCAGAGCCTGCTCAGTGGGCTGAAGATTTTGCTTTTCTAATAAGCTGCCAGTTGTTGTTGCTGCTGCTGGTGATGGTCTCTGGCCTCACTTTAAGTAGCAAAGAGATAGAGGCAAAAGGCTAACTCAGATCTGAAAGGTTTAAAGAGGGAGGGAGGAAAGGACAAATCAATAGCAGTACATTCAGAGGCCAGCCAGGGGGGTGAGCATGCACAGGGGAGAAGGGCCAGTGGGTGGGATGGGGCTCTCACTGCTCCTGGGAGTCAGTCATGGCAGGTCTGCAGGCCAGCTTTTCACTCTGGTGCAAACAATTTGAACAATTGTAGGAAGAGTGAAAAAAAGAAAAAGAGAAAAAAACATTTTTCTCCATGTGTAAACTGTTACCAAAGAGAGCAGAGGTCGGAATCCTCCTCAAAGAGGTCTTCCCAACCTCCTATCCAAAGCTCAGCACTGGCCACCCAAAGAGTAAGCCTGCCACTGCTTGTCCTCCATCCCCACCCTTACTGATGGCTTTTCCATCACAACTACTCATGCCTTGTCTTCTTTGACTACTCCATAGTCACATACTCCCCTCACTATCATGTCAATATACAGGTGGGAATTTAAATTTTTTTATTAATGTCCATAGCACATATTTCTTAGTGTCCTTAAAATATGTATCGAATGGATGAATATATGTCATAATAACAAAGACTAGAATGCATTACTAACCTGCTAGAACGTTTTTTTTAATTGACAGGTTTTGTCAGACCCCAGGAGGGTTTACCTGTCTGGTTATTAAAAGCCAAGTAATAAAAATGACCCGCATAGGTAAAGCCAATTAGAACCTTACTACTTGATAAACAATGGAGAAGGGGGAGCAGCATGGTCCAAAGCAGCTTGCTACTGAGGTGTGGAGAGACAGCTAGCAGCTCTTACAGTGAACAAGGGAGTTGCTGTAGTTTGGAAGAAAGGCAGGCTTTGTCAAGTGTCCTTGTGGTCTGCCTGTGGGAGCAACCTGTGTGACTAAGCTCTGTGGCCCTGCTCTTGAAGCCACTGGGCTGGGTGGCAGTCTGCCCTGCGCTGCTTTCCTGCCTGGGTTCTTGGCGGGAACACCTCCTCCTGAAAGTGGGTATAAAGAAGACTTTCTGACTCAAAACACATACAGGCCTGCTTCTCTCTCTAGAGCAGGCAACTAGCAGTTCCTTTGCAATTACCTTTAACTGGATACACCTTTCTGCTTGCTTCTCTCTACAAAGCAGGCTGAAACTATTCATTAGCATTTACACTGATCACCTTTACCATTGATATGCAAAAGTCAGCCAGGAGCTCTCTGCTTTCAGCTCCAAAAACTGCAGAAAAGAAAAACTTAAAAAAACACAGTTTAAAATCTACATTCGTGGGTCCTTTCCACCATCCCCAGCCTTTTCAACCAAAATACCAAACCAATGCAAGACTTTCAGTGCAGACTAATTTATTTCTAACAAAGTGATTTCTAATTATCCTAATAACTACAAAAGAAACATGTAAGACTCAGATTACTTTAACACTGTCCAAAACCTTTCTCAGTATAGTCCAAAGTCCTTTCCCAGATTGCCCCCAAATCCTCAGTCTCTCAGTCCTTATCATCTCACCAATGTCAACCAGTCAGAGTTCATCTCCAGACGCTTGAAGGCATGTTCCTTTGGCTGCTCCTTTGGCTTGCTCCTCCTTGTCTTCCAAGCTGTGTTCTCTTTGTCTTCCAGGTAGCAGAAACTCCATGGTGCTGAACAGCAAAATTCACTTTCTTCTCAGGCCTAACTTTTGCACGGCCTCTTTCAGACACAAGTCAAACTCAGCAAAACTCCAACACAAGAGTTCTAATCTGCAAACTTCTTAACTGCATTCAGCACACATGCTGCCAGTCTAGGCCAGCCAAGGGTTGCAGGCCCCGGGTGGCCACATGGCCAAGCTCACATGGCTCACATCTTTACAAGATGGCCAATTCCTATCTCTCCTCCACTGAACCTCTCCCTCTATCTGATCTCCATATTGCATCTGGTTTCAGAATTTGAATCTTTCTCTTTGTTTGAACACCCTTTATATATCCTGATTTCCTGCCTTCCAGGAAATCTGTTTTCACTTCTTTCTCCCCCTGCATCTCCCTGAAGGGAAATTCCAACTAAGGTCATTCTCACATTTTAGCATCTGTCCTTGAAATCTGCAATCTTAAACAGGAGACAATGGGGAGGGGGTAGCACACCCTATCACTCCCTCCCACAAGCCCCATCAATCCTAATGGAAAGGGCAGCTGGGAATGGGGTGGAGTGGAGTGGTCATGGGAGTTAAAAAAAACCGGACTGGGCTGGGCACAGGTGGCGCATGCCTGTAGACGACAGCTTATGGAGTCGTGGCAGGGTCCGAGTTGCACCTGGGGCAACACAGCGAGACCTAGTCCCAAAAAATAGCTGAGCGTGGTGGTGCGCGCCTGTAATCCTACCTGCCTGGGAAGCTGAGGCTGGAGATTACTTGAGTCTGTGGTACCCTGGGCAACATGAGCTTGCGGTTCCACGGGCAAAAATAGTGAGACCTAGTCTCAAGAAAAATAAATAAATAAATAAATAAAAATAAAAAACCGGAACACAGGCAGTGGCTCTCATCTTCGTGTGTACAGCAACTTGTCCAGACCTGCTTCTCACTAACACCAGCCTGGGTGGCATGCCATTCCTGCAGCTTTGCTTCCTGGCCTCCAGCACTCCTCCCTCCTCCCTCTCTCTCTCATCTGCAATTATTCCTCGGACAGTACCAGATGTGCAGCTCCCTGACTTCCTCTCCAGCAGGCTGACCACACTCACCTCTCACCCCACCATATGTGGCTCTTGGGTCTCAGATTCAATGCAAGTTGGCTCTTTTTACTTGCTGCCAATTTCTTCTCCACAAGTATGGCAGGCGCTGGTCTCCCAGCAAGCCCACTGCTTCTTGGACTCCAGGTTCTGAACCACAGGCACTGACTGGGAACCAGAGACTAGAACCACTCTTATCTGGGATAAGATGAGACTGGTGGGGCCACTATCAACCTATTTTCTCCCTGTCTCCACCCCCTTTTCACTCCCTGACAGTAACCCATTTCTGTTTCTCCCTTGTGTCTGTTTTCGAGTCTTATCCCACAGTCATATGAGTGTGAGAAAGGCCCCCCCACCAACCCGGACCCCCCTTCTCCCCTTTCTCCTGGGTTTGCAGGTTTCACAGCCACACTTGTGCTCATCACAAGTCAGTTCTTCCTAGCTGCCTGTAGCACCAGCAGACTCGCTGCTTCTGTGGGTTGATCATTTGAATAGCAGCAACTCCCGAAAAGATTCCACATAGTACAAATGGAACAATGTATTCTCAGTGGAGCTGAATGTCTCAGCTTCTTGTGGGATGAAGCTCTGCAGATGAGCACGAAAAGGGCAACAGGGTTTCTGGAGAGAGAGTGAACTTGATGGAATGTCTACAGATCTAAGTAAACTCACCATAGGGTAACATTTGGGATGCCTCTTATAAGCACATTTGCTCTTTTTTTTTTTTTTTTTTTCAATATTTAAATACTTGCTGTTCCCACCCATCCAATCATGGCAGCAAATTAGTTTTGCTAAATTTGCCAAACAAGAAACGGACGTCTGGACAGCTAGAACTTTCATTTGAGGCTTTAGGACTGTAGCCTGGGAAATACAGACTGGAGAAGCATTAGAATTGCATGCTGTGCTGGAGCTCCCTGGGGTGGGGGTGCTTAGAGACACAAACGGGGGATCATTCACATTAGTCTGCACTGATAGTCTTACATTAGTTTGGTATTTTGGTTGAGAAGGCTGGGGATAGTGGTAAGAACCCATGAGTGGAAAGTTTAAACTGTGTTTTAAAGTTTTTCTTTTTAGGTCTGAAAGAGGGAAAGAAAGCAGAGAGAAGCTGGTAGCTGATGTTTGCATATCAATGGTAAAGAAAGGTACAGTGTAGATGCAAAAGAACTGCTTGTAGCCTGCTTTGGAGAGAGAAGCAGGCCTGTATATGTTAAAGTGAAGGTAAAAAGCCCTTCATGGTCACCCTGTTTCAAAAATGTCATTTGAATTCACAGATTTGTCAGATATCTCATATGAAATTAGAGTTGTGATTGGGAAAGAGTGAAAACTGCTGAAATGTGAATACATGGAGAGATTCAAATGCCATCAAACTCCCTAGCTCCCTGGCCTTTTGAAAATATCCCAGTTGGGTCTCCTGTTGCAGGGAGTACATGAGACCCAACTGCTATCTCTGTGCATTGTCCATTATTGAGGTCATGCCCCCTGGGGTTGCCTTCTAGTCAATGACTGAGTACACAGAAGTACCAAGGCAGGCCCTCTTGGTCCTCCAAGATAGGGAGATATAAGGCTTCCCCTGTTGGCAACTCTAACTTGAGGACTCCCCATTGGCCTGGCCAAATCTTTATTTGAATTGTGCTGGAGTTCAAGAGATTTCCTCTGCCAATTCTTCTTCCTTCTCTCTGTCCCTCTATAGGTCACATGTGCCTCATAATCTAGTATACATGCTGCCGAAGCAAACACCCTCATAATATAAAGGCTCTACCTATCTTCTCAGTTCCCTCTCTCAATAATTGCTTGAACATCTAATTCCTTTTGCCATCTGCTTCTCAGCAGACCCAAGTCAACCCAGTCTTCCTTGCCTTCCTTGTCCTAGCTCCTCAGAATATGCGGACGACAACTCTTGCCATGGAGCACAAAGATGACATAATGACCTTTGTGTAGTAACTCGGCAGGAAGTTGAGGAAGCCAAGTCTTTTCATTCTTTGCCATGATATCCCTCATTACCTGTATTGAATCCAGCCATCACTGCTGTGTTAAAGGCAGCTCATCCAGCTCACAAAAGTCAACTGTCATATTTTTTAGAAATTAGTGAACTGGTTGGTAAACAGTGATTATAAAAACTTAAATATACTTACAGTTTAATTATAACACATATTCCTAGTTTTTAATAACTTTTTATTAATATGTTTTTGATATTATAAACATCTGTTATATCTAGTTGCTGGCAATAATCTATAATAATATATTTGTGCTTTTCTTTGGGTTTTGGAAGCCAGAGTTAAATGTCTTAACTCTGGTCTCCAAACTCATTTTCTTGGTGATATCTCTGAGAGATTACCAAAGCTTTGAGTACAGCTTTGGTACAGCAGGAATGGGCCGGAAGTTCTGTCTCTGGTTCAATAGATGCAGGGTGCCTAAAGCACCTGTGGCACATGGACTGCTAAATGAAGTTTGGGCCTGACTCTTCTGACAGAAGAGTCATATATATCCACTATAGTTATATATATCCACTATAGAGAGCAGGCTCTCTATAGTGGATAAATGTTCTTCCTTTGAGAAACTTGGTTTATACTTGGCACCAGGGAACACAGCAGCCTGATCATGTAACATTAGAGAGCCAAGCAAGTGGTTCCCATCTCAGACTGGGAGTTATCTGATCCACCAAGTCTCAAAGTCAGCTGACATTTAATGTATGTGCCAGGCTCTGTGCTAAGCACTTTTCTTGTAACAGTCTCTTCATTCTCTTTTTAATTCTGAGATAACACTGTCATTATTGTGATTATCCTTACTTTAGAGATGAGAAAATTGAAACAGAGAAGGAATAAACAATTTTCCCCGTGGTTACATAGATAATAAATAGTGGAGCTTGGTTTGAATCTAAACTTTCTGACTTCCTCATATTTGACTGAAAAATGATATTACTTCTCAGGAGGAAGTAGAAATTTCCTCATAGGCTGGGGTTTGAGCAGACATTGAAGACACAATAGATTGCATGGTGTATGTGTTTCTACCATACTGCTATTGTTTCTCAGCCTACAAATATGATGTAGAGGTGTTTCTTAAATTCAGGCAACTGAAAAGAAAACCTGCAGAATGTGGTGGCACTTGTCATAGGAGAATCAAATCAAGGGTGACCTGAAGAACAACTGAGAAGAAAAATTTTGCAGCAGAGCAGAATTTTAAACATTCCACCCTGTTGGCTGTTTTGTCTGAGGAGAAAAATGGAGTGAGGTACATATGTTACCAATTAATAGCCAATAGTCAGTAGTTTAGCTCAGCAACCAGAGACTTGGACATACTAAGAATGTAGAGTCGGTGACAGGTATGTTAAGGGAAGAAATATTTTCAGCGAATCTTCCAGAATGGATTCAGAAGATGAAGTTCTTTGGGAATACCCACCAAAAGGCCTCCACTGAAGAGAAATACCTCAATAATCAAGTAAAAACTGTTGACTGTCATCTGCATGCCAATCTGCTTCTTTCTCCAAGCATCTAGTGTTGCCCATTGAACTCACAAAGTAATCATAGAGATAGAAATGCAGGTTACACGTAGGTAAGCAGCTTGGATTTCTCCTCACCTAGGCTGATATGGCAACTGGTTCTATTAATTTTAATTGTCCTACAATTGAAACTGAATTTGAATCCTGTTGACATGAATTAAGCTTGAAAATAACAGTCAAGACAATACAGCCAAGACTGGAAATGAATTGTCTCCAGACCACCAGTGTCAGTACTACCCACTGCTCAGCTCTTGAATGTGGGGATCCCAAGACTGAATGCCAAAATCCTGTTGCAACTTGCCTAGAAAACCTGGGGGCCACTTCCTATGGGAGCCCATCTCAGAGATGAGAAACTTGTAATCTAAACCTTTTGCAAGTTAAGCTCTCTGCCCCCCGCAGGAGGAACAAACTGGGAGCTGACCTGAAAATCAGGGGACCCTTAGGGTGTAGCTCCCCGGACCCCAGGTGTAAGAGTGCTGAAGTCATGAACTGCATCATTATTAAGGAAAATATAGGAGCCCTGTCATCAGATTCTTTATTTTCATTAGATTCTCTGTGAAAAATCATTGAGATACTGGAAGGAGCTCAAGGCAAGGAGAACTAGATAAGCTTTACAGCCAAGGAATAACCTTGGGTGACTTGTAACCAACTTAGTTATCCTGATTCCCTAAAAATGATTGTTTAGGAATGTTTAGATTTAGATTTAGATTATAATGATAATCTATTTTCTGTTGGGATATTGATTTCTGTCTTTCATGATATGCCCTCACGCGCTCAATAATATTGCCCTCACGCGCTCAATGATAATTGCCCTCACGCGCTCATTCCTCTCTCACTGAGATAATGCACTCACTACTCATTAGATGCCTCTCCTCATGGAATGTTAAAGTAGCTCGTTTAAACAATATAAAAAGCGGCCTGAAAATCTAAATAAACCGGATTTCATTGCTCACTGAATTCGTGTCTGTGATCATCATTCGCCTGCCTGAGTTTTTCCTGTCTACCTGAAGCCTGCACTTAGGGGTCTTTCTTGCACCAACGGTCCGTAGCAACTTCCTCCAGACTTGCAGGAGCAGCAGCACTTATTGCATTGTTCTTGTGTACTACCAAAAATGTGGGCATGTGTGATGAGTTGTTCAACATCAAGGGAGTCTGAGGAAAGTGGTCATACTGGAACATGAACTTATTCTGAATTTGGATTTGCTTTCCTGCTTAACAGATTTCAACCCACACCAAGATTCATAGACTGACTGGATGCTTATTCACTACCATGGAATTCTAGTCAACACTGGTTCTCATTAAGAAACTAATTGTAGAGGAGTTGGTTCACTCCATGGGGTTCAGTTCTTCTACCATAAACTCCATCTCACCCTCAAGTGTCTGACCTCATTCACAGAGGCTGAAGACAAGAGTAATTCACAGATTCTATTACAAAGTAGTCAGTCCACAGAGATTATTGAGATGGAATCATCACAGTTCCAGAGGATGAAAGGCCGTCATCCAGAGATTTTGCATTTGAAGGCAAATGCAGCAACTGATAAAACTTGGGCATCTAATACCATTTTCATAAATCCATTTGATTAAATGATCCCGAGTGTGGGGTGGGGGTTCACAGAGAAAGAGCTAGAAGGATACATTCCAATGGGTAAAGAGTGGTCATTGCTGATTCTAAAAGAAATCTTTCTATTTCCCTTTTCTTTTTTCTCCCTCTGAGAATTATACATTCTTGGATCTGATGTTTTCCTTATGCTTTATGTTAGTCTATATTTTCTGTTTTTCCTAACATAAGTATTAATATTTTTAATAAAAAAATAATTTTAGAGTAAGGACAGAGTAAAAAAAATATGTCATCATGAGTTTCCATTAAATTTTATGACCTTATGTTATCAAAACATATACATTATTAAGACTAAAATGCCTGAAAAGGAGGAAGAAAACTGAGTACACATAATTTAAAATGATAGAAAATTATATTCTAAAGGAAAGAGAAAAATGTATTTATTCAAAACCAGGGTAAAAATACTCTGGGGAAATGCAATAAATTATGTTTGTACTTATGGTTTTATTTATTTTTACAAGTAGTTGACAGTTATCTAATATTGGCAATGCTACAAAAGTGTGAGAAGACAATATGTTAATACTAATCTCACAGTTGGTAAAACATATAAAATGTTGATTAACTGAAGCAGAAGAACATTATAGAATGTCTGTAAGTATTAAGTGTGAAATTCATGGGTGTTTCCTAGTCAAAGTTTGGCATCTACAGTAGGACACTCATTACAGATTTTGTTTAATATTTAAAATGCGAGAGGGTACTAGCCAAGTACATAGGAAATATAATGTGTTTGATCATTTCCATGATTCTTCTATTCTTGAACTATTTTATAAAAGTCTTAGTACACATTTTCCAATCCTTTCTGATAGTCATCTTCTCTTAGTACACATTTTCTTAGTCTTAGTACACATTTTCCAGTCTTTTCTGATAGTCATCTTCTCAAGGAACTAGGAGAGAAAGACAAAGAATCTTCATTAGATTAGCAAACAAAAATGTATATAATCCTGCATACTCAAACTCATCATTTCACAACCTAAATCTAATACAGGTAACTAGACAATGACAGATATTGGAATTTAGAAGGTAGCTGCACAATATCAGCAACACCTCAGTCAAATTCACACTTGTTCTGTGGTCATATCCAGCCCAGCCCAGCTCAGCAATGTGTGATGGTTCCTCCCTGCTATTACCATCCTGAACTCATCAGTGTAGCAGATGGAATAAAGCTAGAGGTAATGCACAGAGCAGATAACCCAGCGGCAGATAGTAGAATGTTATACATACATATGTGTATATATAACATGCCTGAATGTGTATATACACAGGATGCACAGACATTATGGAAGTAAAAAGAGAACAAATGTTTATACATAAAATTAGGTAAATAATGACAGAGTGTGTGTCTCTTTAACCATAGTAGATTCACTCCTTGCTCTTAGTTGAAATATTATTGATAAAATAGAGGCTATAGGACATAACAACAAAGGGAGAGATATTCTAGAGTTACAGTGGAATTTGTTGTCAGAGGAATCAGCTTTAGTTAGGATCAACAGTTAATACAACAACAACAACAAAAATATAGCCAGTGTGTTGGGCATGCTGCCTTTTACCCAAACTGAAGTAAACATTTATCAAAAGAGTGGATTAAGACAAGAGGACAAATTCAAGAAGTTTTACGAGTTGTGCTGCTAAGTATATTAATTCAGAACCATAGCTTATTCATTGTAACACCAAGAACAAATACGGTGAGAGAGATATCCCTGGCAAGAGGAATATATGTATGTATGTATTTATGTACATATATATACATACAACATATAATTATAGTTATGCTTAAGTATATTTACCTATCACATATAATTGCATACTCTATAAAGTTCATAAACATTTTATGTATTATAAATATATATAAATATGGTTACATAAGACTTAGATACAGATTAGGCAGTTATTGTAAGTACATATACATGCATAAACAGATTAACTCTATTTAGCCAGCCTGTTACTGATGTACTGATGTATAAATCTAAAGGTACTGCTTCACTGCAGCTCTGGAAGGACGTCTCTTAACCCTGCCTCTACCACATACTCCACACATCTTTTATATTGCCTTTGAAACCAGTCTGGATCTGAGTTTGGAAAATATATTTATTTCCCAATAAATATAAACTAAACTATTATTTTATCATTATTTGTGCCAAATTCAGTAAAGGTTACCCCTTTTATCTGAAAGCAGAGCATGCCTAGGAAAGCTTTCATAAAACCAAAATTGCATAATACAAAGAAGCAATTATCTTTAATTTACGTGAAAAAAAGTTGAACAGCCCCAGATCCAAAAGCTAACCTACCAATCACACCAAATACACAAACAATCTAAAGTAACACTCAAGCAGAACTGAAGTAGTAAAATACACAGGCTGTACAAAGTATTTCTCCAGGAGGTGCTGAGCGTGAAGGGGGAGATTTTTGCACGCCTCTGCTCACTGTCAAACACTGAACACTAGTTTTACTTTTCAGCTTTTGTCTTAAAAACGAAAGTCCTCTGTTATCTAAAATGGGAAATAATGCAGTTTTTTCCTAACAACAAAATGGTGTGACACAAATTTTCAAAAAGTGGATACACCCGTATCCAATTTCCAAGGACTTGTGACCATCTTGGCTGTGCCTCCTCCACTCCCCAAGGGATGTGCACACAGGGAACATGGACAAGTGCAAGGCTTATTATAGGCTTATTATTTGGCCCCATGCCTGTTGGCTTCATGCTGTGCTGACTGGACTGGGCACAGATATGCTGGCTCTAGATCCGCCTGTGAAAAGGTCCCCTCTGATCACTTCCTCCACTCCTTCCTTACCTACTGTCATGTAAGGAGACCCCTCAGTGCAGAAGGCAGAATATTTGGGAATGTGTGTCAAGAGTGTTCATGACTTGAACTTTGCGGGGTAAGGGATTGGGAACTTGAAAGGTAGAAAGAGAACATGGGGAAAAGAAAACACTGGGGGCTCTTCTGGAAGTGAACTTTTGCCTGAGCCTGCTTGCACCAGAGGCGAACCCCAAACAACCACAGAGTACACTATAGCGCTTCAATTTTTCTCTTCATTTCATTTTCATTACTCTGCCATTTTAAGCTCTTGATCTAAAAAATGAAATATCTTTGGATTTTTGGGGCACTAATGTAGGTCTTTCCTACATTTTAATATCCCAAATTCCAACTCCATTTTATCCTGACCCAAGCCTCAGCCTTTTGTCCTGAAAAAAAGGGAAGTCCAGGAGACTCGAAAGTTAACTGGACGATGAAATGGTTAGAAAGACAACTGTCACCACGATTTGAAGGCCACATGTCTTGCCTGTAGATAGAGCCCTTTCTCACTTTGGTGCCACTGAGACCAAAACTAAGGCAGGTGAGTCAGCAGGAACATAGCACTGCTGACACAACAGAAAACCAATAGGCAGAATAAAGGGAGCAAAATGCCAAACTGAACCTCTAGGCTCCTAAGGAAAAGCAAGCCTCTTCCCGGGACCTGAGTCCTGGCACATGCCCACTAGAAGAGCATTTTGATTTTGCCAGAGTGCTGACCCTTCCCACTACAGCTCCAGAGCCCCTCAGTGGGCTTTACTCACACTGGGCATCCTGTATCTTCTGCTGAGAATGAAATCCTTGAAGGCAGCTGTTCCATGCAGGTCTGCAAGTAGCTCCTCCTAAGAAAGGATCCACATTACAAAAAGGGTGAATCATCAAAAGTTTGACTTCATGTTTGTCTTAATTTTTTTTTAAGTGTAATTCTTTAGAAAACACTTCATTTTAAATCACTTTCTTCTCATTTGGGGATATGTTGCACCTAGAGTGTTCATGAATGCAAAGGTTTTCAAAAGACGTACTTTCAACTTTCTCTCCTTTCTCTGCTCTTTTTTCCACCCTTATGTTAAGGATAAGCAATTTATTTTAGCAAGTCGGCAAATATCAACTAAGATGTCTGGGATCTAATCAAGTAGAAAGGAGCAATTGTGAACTACTCGATGGTGAGAAGTTTGTGTTTGGTCCTCTCCCTGTTCCTGGAACGAGCTCCTGAGTCCCCTGGAATTTCCTAAGCAACACAAGCCACAAAGACAAGTCTTTGGTTACTCAAAGCTTCTTTTAATTACACCTGAATTTATGTAAATGAGTGATTTGTGGGGTGCCCCTCAAAAACCACAGGGTGGGAACTGGTTTCCAGTGGAGTCAATGACATGATTAAAAGGTTGGCACATCCAGCACCAGCTCCCTAGCCCAGAGGAGAGGAACCCAGAAGGCAGTAGAGTCAGTCATCAATAGCCAATAATTTAATCAATCATGCCTATGCAATTTAGGGTCTTCCATAGGGCCCTGGAGGATTGTATTTAGAGTTTCTGGGTAAGTAGATGTGTGGAGGGAGATTACTACAGCAGGGGAGAGCTTAGAAACTCTACTCCCCTTCTCACAAACTTTGTCCTATAATCTCTCCCATCTGGCTTTCCTGAGTTCATTCTTTTATAATAACCAGCAATCAAACCAGCAAGCTGTTTGCTTGAATTCTGTGTGCTATTCTAGAGATGGCTAAAATCAAGGAGGGTTTGTGGTAACCTTCAATGTACAGATAGCTGCTGAGAAGCACAGGTGACAACATGGACTTGAAGGTGGGAAAAGGAGACTGAGCCCTTAACCTGTGGGATCTGACATTATCTCCAGGTAGATTGTGTCAGATTGAGTTAAATTATAGGACATCCCACTGGTGTCTGGAGAAGCAGAGAATCACTTGGTGGGGTATAAAATCCCTGACTCATTCCGTGACCAGAACTGAGAACAAGAGAGGAAGAACCAGGCATGGCTCTCCTGCTCAAAAATAGTCACAAATTTGCTGGGCACGGTGGCATGTGCCTGTAAGCTTCAGCCTATGAAGTGGCTGGGGCTAGGGATCATGGTTCGAGTCCCACTGGAGGCACATAGAGAGACCTAGTCCCAAAAAATAGCTGGGTGTGTTGGTGCACACTTGTAATCCCAGTTACCTAGGAAGCTAAAGCTGGGAATTGCTTGAGTCCATGGCACCCCAGGCAATGTGAGCCTGCAGTTCCACAGGCAAAAAGCGAGACCTAGTCTGAACTTGAAAGGTCTGAAATTGAAAGAGTATGAGAATCCTAAAAACTTGATCCAGTCCCAAGACCTTTGGGGAATTCCAGCACAGCTGTGGTTTTTTCTGTAAATTGAATAGCAGGTCTCATGAGGGAATGAAGAACATTTCATTCCACACCTATTTGTCTTCAAAATACTGAAGTTAAAATGGCATAATTAACCTCGGGTGGGCAGCTATGTCACCATCCCTCCAGTGCCTACCTTAAAAAACATTCCTTAGGAGATAGCAACAAATTTATAGATAAATCCCCTGCCCTCAATTATCTCACAAGAACTAATATTTTACTCAATTCTATTGTACCCCAGCCATTAGTCTTCCTTAGTCATAGAACATTCTCTTAGCCATTTCCCCCTTGCCTAAAGCCTTTAAAAAGCCTAGTAATTTATCTTAAAGTTGCAACTAGTCAGTAGCCCACAGTCTACGACTGTGTCAGTTTTTCTCAACTATCCTTTCTCACAACCTACAACAGCTCTTTACATTATTAATTTCACTTCTTTGAATTTAAAGATTGGATGTAGAAGTTTATGTCATTTGTAATTCATGAAAGATTATTTCACTTTACAAACAAGATAAAACAAATTCAAAATGCATATGTTTGCAATAGGACATTATCAGTTATCACAGTGACTGTCCTTCACCAGTACACCATAGTGCCTGGGAGGCTTGTGAGTTGTGACATCATAGCCAAGTGACACCACCTAAAGTGCAGAGGGTGAATCAATCTTCCAGATTATCAAAATCTTAATGATAAAAAACACTGCAAATATCCCCATCATTTGGATCTTTTCTGTGTCTAAACTGCCTGAAATCTTTTACAGTAAGTCATATCAACCATATTGCCAAAGTTTAAATATAACTTCTTTTTCATGAACTATGGCTATTTAGCAAACTTTTTTTTTCTAGTTTTCACCATCAAAATAAAATATTTGAAAAGTTTTTTTAGTTTTTAAAAATTAGACTTTGAGGATACTTGTTTTAAAATTTAATTCATTGAGAATGAATTATTTCTCTTAAAAATGGAACTACAATAGTAATTCACAAAACTTAGGCAGCTTCAAAAATTACACACCAAGAAATCCTGCTTAATATTATATACATTATTTTGAGGCTCAATTAAGTATCTTCTGCTCATAAATATGTGTCATGCCTCACATCTGAAAAAAATTTCATTCCCAACTCTAGAAAAAGACAATAATAGCTATTTTCTGCCTCAGTTCCCCAATCTAAAGGAGGCAATTGATGAGTGACTTCTGAGTAAATAAGTAACCAAATTTGTAGAACATTTTCTTTTTCAAGGTGTTTTCACACTATTTGTGAGAAGTTTTAGATCTATTGGAAAAGGGATGAAGTTCATAGATATACTCATCAGAATGCTGTGCAAGTGTTGTGTCAATATTTCCAAATTTCTATGACTATGATGGCTGTAATCTGTCCATTAGATGCTTGTGCATAAGAGATGGGCAGGCACAGATTTTTATTTGCACTAAAATTAGAGCACAAAGGCTGGGCACAGTGGTGTGTGCCTTTAATTGCAGCCTACTGAGTAAGGCCGAGGCTAGGAATTGCTCGCGTCATTGAGTTTGAGACCCGCCCAGGGGTTTGAGACCCACCAGGGACAACACAGGGGGAGACCTAATCTCAAAAAATAGCTGGACATGGTGGTGCATGCCTGTAATCATAGCTACTGGGAGACTGAGGCTGGGGATCACTTGAGTCCATGGTACCCTGGGTAGCGTGAGCCTGTGGTTCTCTGGGCAACAAAGCAAGACCTAGTTTCAAAAAATAAAAATAAAAACTAAAATAAAATTAGAGCACATTCTTGAAGTGTTGCAATATCAAATGGGACTATTGAACCTTTGTTCTCCAACCTGGACAAATTCTGCTACTCTGCTGAACTGCATAAAGAAATTTCCTGAATGTAATTTTGAATTGCTTTTAACATGCATCCATTGTTGATTAAAAATATAATTAACAACTTGACACTAGCTATTCAAAGGGAACCCATGACATCATATCTATTCTGATCACTGAAGCCACATCAACCTTGGAACAGTCAATTTATCCATAGATCAATTATTCCAAAAATGGCAGGAGAACAATGAGTGATTGTCTCTATTTAGAAACATTGTTTCTACCATGAAACCAGGAGATTTCAGGTCTGGTTTATTATATATTCCCCACAGAGTAACTTGGTTTTTTCATTTCTGAATGTAATATTCAGGCTGTTGGACTTTGGGGGAAGTCCCGTATAATTGCAGAGATCCTGGCTTCAAAATGTTAGTCTTTATTTCAGATGATAAAATATTTCAGCACATACACATACCTGTTCCTGCAGCCTTTTTAAAATTCTCATCTTGAGCTTTCTGTGAAACCTTGGGATCAATCAAGGATTCATCTGCTCTCTGCTTTTTCCACAACTTGGGGTTCAGATACCAAGCTCCATACCTCATTTTCACCCACTTTGGCTTACAGGAATTCTATAGAAGAATAACATGTTTCCCAATTTCTTTAATTTTTTTCTTGGTTTCTCATTTCAGTAAACCTAAGATTTAGCCTATGAAAGCAGTAGCATTTTTATTCTGAATTTATAGTTGTTCCTTTCCATATTTTATGAAGTTTCACTTATTTTAATTTACAGAGTTAACAAGAAAAGTTTATGACTGAGAATATAATAAGGTAGTCAATTGTGGCATTTAGATTTAGGTTTAGACAAACCTCAGTCTAAATTCAGCCTCCCCCACTGAGTTGCTTTGAATCCACGGACAAGTTACATAAATTCTTCCTCTGTAAAATGGAAATCACAGTGTCTGTCCCAAGCATTGTT
>PVHY01015445.1:0-35988 GCA_004024945.1 Uropsilus gracilis
ATTTCCCGGGACTTGGTAGAACAGTGCTGTTTATCATTCCTGTACTGCTTTTGGAGCACCTTTGGTCTTGGTGGGTCTCATCTCCGCAGTTTGTGCCACATTTTGTTGCTCCTTCAGTCATGCTTCAGGTCTTTGGCTTTGGGGGCATGACTCCGCCTTATATTTTGGAAGAGCAGAACCTCGAAGGGACATCCATCAGCTGATGGTAGGTCTCCTCCCTTGGGGCTTTGCTGTGGGGCCACTGCCATTAGACAGGCCTCTCTTTTTTTTTTGAGTCAAGGTCTTGCTATTTTTGCCTGTGGAACCGCAGGCTACTGTTGCTTGTGGTGGTACCACAGACTCAAGCCATGGTGGCGTGGCCGCGGGGTTCGCGGGCACAGAGACCCGTGCGAACCCTGGGCGCCGCCGAGCCCAGATGCTCCCGGGCTCGACCCCAGTCTCGCCCGCCCCCTCCAGTAGGTGGGGTCCTACTGGTGTGCCCAGGGCGCAGCAGCCGCTGTCTTGGCCGCCGTGTGCGCAACCCCTGGGGACTGTGCAGCGTCCGCCAGCTGTATTTAATTCTCTTTTTGACAATCTTGGTTATGTTTAGGGAATTGATAGGCAGGAATTGCATGATTTAGGAAAATCTATAGACATTCAGAACAACTTTATTTTAACAGAAAATTTAGGTTATTTTTATTGAATATTTCATTTGGGGTATTTCAAAACAATGAAAAGGCCAAAAATATAGAGAAAGAAAAATAGGTTTGCATCATGGTATAGTAACAGCCTTCTAAATGTTTGAGTAATCTTTTCACTGGTTAGAATTGGAATTTGAGCTATGTGTTCCTGTATTGTTGGGATCATAATTCACATATGTTTTTACTCATCATGTTGTATTCATTGGAGGGAACTGCCTGGTTCGTTGAATTAAATGTTACGTATGTACCAAAAAATAATTGCCTATATTTATCGCTTTGGCATTGTTAGAATATGCTTTATGCTTTCTCCTTAAAGCAGCAGTTTGGGCAAATAGAGATAAGTTAAGGAAGAAAGTGTAAGTTTTTACAAACAAATTGAATTCTTATAAGTAAGGATTTTACAGAATTTTTGTATCAGTATGTAGCAGATATGATGCGATAAAGGTTATTCTAAATCAATTGAAAAACTAAGGGTAGAATATTGTTGTGCATGGTTGACTGCAAAAAGCAATGATTCCTAAAGCTAATTAAAGTTCTAAATATTACTAATCATCCTGATTATTAGGATTGTGTTTATGTAGAACTAAAATTCATTCAGATATAATTATCAATGCAGCAACTATTTCTTTTATTTTAGAAATAGTTGAATACATTCCTATTATATTTGATTTTGGTTTCCAGATAGAAATGAGCTAACTAATAATGTGTTTTCATAGTCACCATTGATAAAACTGGTGACATTATTATTGCTATTATTACGGTCATTGACATAGTACATGTATGCTTATAGACCATAATTTAGAAAAATTTTTATTTATTCAATTTATTCAATTAACGTGTTTGCCTTTTAAAATTTGATAGCATTTTTTCCCTCATTGTGAATTACAATGTGGAGATAATAATTGATTTTGTTGATTTTTAGGGGTGGATGATGATATTAAAACATTAAAATTCTTCATACATGGTAATATATCTGTGCTTTATATAGTTGGTAAAATAATGTTATAGTTGTTTTGCCATGTACTCATTTAAAAGTATCCATTAACTGAGGTTTGATAAAAATATAATGTATAAATAAAAACTAGAAAACCAGACTTGACTGAACTCATATAGTTGAAGCATTTTTAAATTATAAGAAGACATTTTTGTTTTTATTTTAAGTGGAGAGTGCGCAAAGAAGCCATGATGGGACTTGCCCAAATTTATAAGAAATATGCTTTACAGTCAGCAGCTGGAAAAGATGCTGCAAAACAGATTTCATGGATCAAAGACAAATTGTTACATATATATTATCAAAATAGTATTGATGATCGGTAAGTTAACTATATAAAAAATGCTTGTTGCTTTTGATAGATGTGTTTCTGATCTGTTGTTTTAGACCAGCTATTTTCTTTATAATTTAAATTCCTCAATTTTTTTTTTTACTATAAGGTGCTAGTTTTCTTCCCACCAGAAGTCATATGAGACAGTACTGTTCCTATAGCTTTATGGATGGTTAAATCTTACATATTCATTTTCATGTATTGTTTTTGAATAGAGTGATACTTAAAAGTGGGACTATGTGTAATTATAATTTAAATTTTGTTTCATAGGTAATTGTGTGGTAAGAATCCTCATTTTTTTCAAATAAAATTCGGATAAAAACAAACCCTTTTGGATGTATGGATATTTTTAATAAACATAATTCCTAACTCAAGCAAAAACAGCAGTTTGTAAATTTTTATAAACTGTGGTATGAATATAATCTGAGTATTTTTTATTCCAGAGTAAGGTTAGATCTTATATGAATTCCAACCATAATTCTTGCATGCTGTTTGAATGGATTTTACAAATTATTAGTGACATTGAAATGATCTTGCAAACACATTAGCGTGAGAAAGTTAATAATGTATAGATCATTTTTACCATTTTAAGGACTATAGAAACTGAGTGCCTTGTGTTAACATCTAAGAAACGTTATAGTTGTTATAAAATCGAAATTTTTTAACTTTGGAAATATGTGACATGAATGCATGAAGATTTACATTATGATTTGATAGGAAGTTTTAAAATTTTTTATGGTCACTTTAAAACTTAAATTATACCAATTTCTTTGTAATTTTAACTTGTACATGTCTGGACTTTCTTTAAAGGATCTGGTTGTAGTTTTTTTCCCTCTTTTATTCATATAAAGAAATTGAGTTTATTATGTAAATGTGTGTATAATGTTATATATAACTTATTTTAAATTTATGATTTATATTTAATAATATATAATTTATACATAATATATAATACACAACATAATAATTAGTATATACTATAATCTATAGTATATTTAATATATCTTATATATAATATATATACACATTTATATGTGGAACCCAATTATAATATATATTATGTTACATATAATATATAACATAATATATATTACGGTCATGTCTATATTTTTATCTTAACTGGTTGTAAATCTATTTTTTTGACTCTTAAAGAATCTTTCATTTGGAAATTACATCTCTACTCACAAAGCAGAAACTTTTTTATATGTATTTTGGAATTTTACATGCAAATCTAATACATACCTAAAAAAATCAATGTGGTGCCTTGTCTGTTTTCTTTTGTAGACTTCTTGTTGAACGAATATTTGCTCAATACATGGTTCCCCACAATTTGGAAACTACAGAACGGATGAAGTGCTTATATTACTTGTATGCCACACTGGATTTAAATGCTGTGAAGTATGTTTCAAATGAAAAGAACTCTATTCTTTTCATTTTTTGTGTATATTGGATTTTGAGAGAGAAAATGCACAGTTGTATTTTTAAATGTTAACAATATATGTAATGTAAGCATTGTTTAAATTGTCACAATAAAATCCTTAGCTGTTTTTCTTTAAAATACTGCTATCAACATGAGAGTAACAATTTTCCTAAGAAATTGAAAAGTAAAGCTAGTTGACTTCTAATCTTTTAGGATTTGATTTTTTTCCATCTCCAAATTTTCATATTGTCTCAAAAAATATTGATGTAACTCCCCCCCCCCCTTTTTTTCCCAAGCCATTAGAAAGGTCCATATTATGAAAGTACTGCATTTCCATTTTCACCTGATACTGATATATGTTACATGGTATATGGCAGTAGGTACAAGTTTTTGGGTGTATCACCTCAACATAGTGTTAATTGTGTGGTATAAGAGTAATCATAAGTATAATTTTGTTACCATTATTCCTTTCGAAAAGTATGTTGGGTACCTTAGTAGGGAATTGGCATTTTGTATATGGAGGCTACATTAGTAGTTCCAGTCCTGTTAATGTTAAGAAACTGAAGCCTTGAGTTTGATATGCCCTTGGTTTTCAGAAATGGAAGTCCTTAGTGTTCCAACGAAAGTAGTTACAGCTACTTTAAATTAAATCTTCAGAAATTGGAAGTCTAAGGAACTGTATATACTTTTTATTCATTCTTAATGGGACTTTTAGCTTTATTTCCCTGATGGAAATTATTTTTTGTTTTTTGATTGTAGCATTATACAAGTTTCAGGTGTGCATCATTGAAAATTAAACTGTATATCCTACTTTAAATTCACTAAAATTCCCATGGAAATTATATTTACTATTTATATTATCTATAAAATGTGAAGGAAAAAGTTGCAGAGTGGAAAAATGTACATTTCTTGATACCTGTTATATTTTATGCAGAAGAATATGTATTGTCTCTTGCTGTTATGGTGCGCCTGAATAGTTTCAACAGAGACTATGTGACCCACAATGTTTAAAATATTTAGTGTCTGACCTTTTACAGAAAAAAGCTTGCCAGTTGTAGTAACAGTGCTATTTTCCTTCTTTTACACATGATGACTACTAAATCCCAGAGGTTACTTCACTCACACAAAACTACACAAACAGTAAGAGACAAAATCAGGACTTGAATTCAGTTCTGCTTGAGTCCAGAGCTTACTCTTTTGCCATTGCATGTAGTCAGCTATGTTGCTGCCATATTTAATTGATTTTAAGACATGGTATTTTTATTTGCTAATATCTCTGAAATTAAAAGGAATCTTTTTCTTTGTGGTACAATTGATGGCATTTTAGAGTGGATGTGATATATGTTCCCTGTTTCAAACAGTCTGTTTGAAATCATAATCAGTCTAGACTTCTTGACACAGCACAGCTGTCCTTTAGGAGCAAAAATAAAAGACACTTTTAAGCAAAAAGTGAGAGTTCGCCACTTAAACATCATATTTACAGTAACTACTGAAGAAGGATTTCTTTGCTAAAAAATAAAATCAGAGCCGGAAAGAACAGTGATGCAGAAAGCAACATTCTTGAACACCATTGCACATCTATAGAATGCTTTAAATATTTGTAAATGTAAAAAAATTTAAATTTTACAAACTTTAAAGTTTGTCAGTTTTCTTTACAAGGGATGGGAGTATAGGTTTAGTATAGGCTTAAAAAGAAAGTTAGTGTCTATGCTGATATTTAGCTAGTTCTTTTGCGTTTCCCTGAGGAACTTCTCTTCCCCTATCATGGCTGTTTACCGTAAGAGGGCTTCTATGACTCAGTTTTATTGCCAACTGTTCTGATTGGTCGGTTTTGTATCTTTGTGGTGGAAAAAAACACTGAAAATTAAGTGGACCCCATCAGATAGCAGATAGGTGTAAATGCTATGTGCCTTAAAGTGTTTAGGTTTCTTTTATCACAGAAGAGTGAGGACAGATCTGTTGATTAGACTATAAATCATATTTGCATATTAGAAAATTGAGTCACCTCTAAAAGACAGAATTAAAATCTATAGTTTTCACACCCATAAGAATGAAAGAGAATTATGCTTTAATACCAGAAATAGTAAAGAAAATAAGGAAAGAAAAATAATTATAAAAAAAAATAAATAGCAATGATAAAACCTATGCCTAGGTATCATTCATCACTTAAATGACAAGTATGTTTTATTGAATTAAAAAGTGAAAATGCTAGTCACAAGAGAGTCGGACAAATAATGTCATGTGTATAAGTTGAACATAAAATGCCAATTTGTGGACCAATTGATCCTACAAAATTAGGTAGTGAATGAATGGATGTTTAAATTAAAATACTTTAGATATCTATAAAATATTTTAGAATTGATTTTTTAATTTAAGCTTTTTGGAATTTACCAACTACAAGTCAAAGAAATTTATACTTTATGATCTGTGATTGTTTTATCCAAAAATCTATTTTTTATTATGAATAATGCACACAGAGATATCACATGTGAGTTTCAAAGCATAGTTTTAAAATAAAAATATTTGAGTCTACCACTCAACTTGTGAGCTCTTCTCTTTTATTCTCCCCTCTTCCTTCCAGAGAAACTTCTAACTGTAGTGTTTTTCATTTTCTTTAAAAATTAGCTTTATTATATGTATGTCTGCATGTACAAATAAATGTATGTGTATGTTTCCTTCAATTATATTTTTGGCTTTTAAACTTTTAAGAAAATGTAATAATTGTGGGTATAATCTTATATCCCTCTTACCTCATCCTCCCCCAACTCTTTTATGTTCCTGAAGTTTATCAGTACATTTACTACTCTAGTTTGTGAGTATACTGCATATAGTTTGTGAGTCATCATTTTAACTGATGTAACGGATGCATTATGTCATTGTGCCACAGTTTTATTTCATAATTTTGACACTGAGAAATTGGAAAGAATATTTAGGTTATTTCTTTTATTAATACAACTAATGCTACTATGAACATGTTTGAATTTAGTATACAGAAATTTTATGCTTGGTTTTCTCAGGTGTAATTATTCTCAAATTGACTGTATACTAGAATCATTTCGAGGTTTAAACATTACTGACATCTGAATCTCATTCATAGATTCTCACTCAATTTGGGGTATAGTTGGAGTTTATATTTCCTAGGAATTGAAATTTTTAAGAGATTCCAGGGGACAACCAAGGTTTGAAATCACTGATGTTAGGTCTCCAATGCTAAACATGCTAATTTTCAATATTATAAATTAGTGTCCATTTATTTTACAACATTATATTACTAATTTGTACATGTACAGTTGTAAATTTCTATGTTCTCTTAAACATCAGACACTTTTTTGTGACTCTTTGGTCATTAAGTTTTATCTCTTCTGTTTTCATTTTGTCAGCTACTAATAACACTGATTTTTTTAAATCAATATGTTTTACTGCAGTCCTCATCACTCTGTTGTAAGACATGTTGTACTTCATTTATTTATATCACACTGTTATTTAAATGTGTGTCCCCTAAATATTTTGAAATGGTCTTAAAAATAACTGCATAGCAAACAGGTTTCCGGTGAGAACATGTTTGGTAAAGACTTTAGCTTTATTTGCTGAAAGAACTTTAGCTTTCATTCTTTGACTATGTTCTTTGTGGAAGACAAAATACTTCCTATATATATATTAGAATTTTGTTGTGTTTCAACTTTTGTATAAGTCTTTAAATTGAATATCTTGATTATTAAAAAAGAGAATAGAGGCAGATTTTGGTATTCTGAGATTATTGTATTTTCACTTCCCCATGTTTGGGGAACTATTATTAAAAAACAGTAAGCTGTATTGTAGTGTCAAGGATCTGAGTTGTGATCTCTTTTTTTAGGCAATCTCTCATCTAGACAGTTTTGTACTGCTTTATTTAATGAATAATTTCCCAATTAGTAATATAATGTTGGAGGAGAGGTTTATTTCAACATTTAGTTTTCTGACTATAAACTAGTGATGACGGTCTTTTTCTTTGAATTAGCACATACTTGTGCATTGGTACAGAAAAGAAGTCCTAGTAAGGGGACTAGTTGTATGTTTAAATAACAGGTAACAAATTATAAGAGTTTTGAGAATACTAGATTTTCACATATTTAGTGACAGCTCATTCAGTCTAAGAGATAAATGGGTGTGTATCTTTCTATTGTAATGCTGCTTCCATCCATATAGTTTAATTTTTTAAAGAAAAACTCTTTAGAAAAGCAGTACAAAGGCTAGACAATGTTTCCTTCAAATATGTTAATAGTAAAATTCGTAATGACATTACTATAGTATCTGTCCAATTGCATTTTAGATTTGAATTTCTACCTGAAAATAAAATGATTAAGAGAACAGCAAATTTTTGCATATAAATATTCACATGCAGCAAATCTAGGCAGGTTAAAATGAAAATTTAATGAAAGTATGGTATCATGAAAATGTATCTCCTGTTTCTCAAGGTTATTTTCTGTTTTTGATTGCTTTTCATTCTGCCTGCTATAAGACCTTCCTCCATCAATTATTTTCTTTTATAATTTCCCTAGTTAATTTCTGTTCATTAGTTTACAAAAACATTCCAGTTAATAAATACTTCCCTATTTTTATACAATAGAAAATATTACCATTAATCCTTTCTTTTGATCCAAGTATCAGGTATAATTTGAACCTCTTTTCTGTACATCATCATTTACTTGGTCCTATGAATTTTGCCATCTCTGTTATTTCCTTTTGTAATTTGAACTTAAAAGTAAAAGTAATGTACTTGAAATGTTCTAGTATGACTTTATCCTATTGTTATTTAAATATATGTATTTGTTTTTTTTAGAGCATTGAATGAAATGTGGAAATGTCAAAATCTTCTTCGCCATCAAGTAAAGGATTTGCTTGATTTAATTAAGCAACCCAAAGTAAGTTAATTTAATAAATATTCTTCCTTTATTGCAAAGTTTTGTAAAACATGTATTGCAGTTACTCTTTACCATTGTTTAAAACAATTGTTTCAGCATGGAATAGTTCTAAATAGAATCTGTGATCCCTAACTTTTAATACTGTAATATTTTAAATTTTACTTGATCTGCAAAAGGTAGAATGTGCTGCTTGCTTTGTGCTCAGTATTTGTTAAATAAGAAATACATGAACTACATAGAAAGCATAGAAAATGGAATAAAATTGCTCTTATCTTGTAGACTGAAGTGTGCTCATCTTTATTTAATTTTGTGGTTTTAGAAAGTTTTGATAATTATAGTTAAATATTTTGATGTTTTTACTTAAAATTATGATAATTTCAACGTACTACTTAATTTTTATAATTATATGTCATTGATAGTGTTTATGTAACTGGTGTATCATTTTATTTTTGAACATTTTGAATATTCTGGTTTTTTTCCCTTTAAAAACATTGTAGGTCTGTAAATGTGTAATTCATGTAAAAAGCCTGGTCACTTAATATTGTATCCTGGGAAGACAATATATTGTTACTTCTTTTTTCTCAGTGGTATACCCCACGCACCTTACCTCCTGTCTAAATACTACTTCTTGTTTATAGGATAGACATCAATAGAACAGTGTTATTTTATCTAAAAGGAGAAAGTTTACAATTTTCTTATGTGTAAATTTCCCCTAAAAATTCAAGGAGCTAATAATATTGCTTTTTGAATGGTTTATAATGAACCTCTCACTATTTTTTTAAACCTTCAAATCACAAGTACAAAACCATTTCATACCAACTTGTTTTCAAAATTAAAACCGAGTGGTATTTTTCCATTGTAAGCTAACAAGCAATAACTGGTTATAGTTTGCTGACTATAATTTAATCCTCTGTGATTGTTGAATATATTGAACCTGTTAAAATAAGTTTTCCTTTATAAAATAAATGACTTAAACTTTTCAGTGCTTTTGTTATTTTAATGCTTCTTATGCAAAGGAAGGATAATCGAAAATATGCTAAGTTTAGGGTGTTTCAGCCAATAAACATGTGTTTCAGTCAACATTATAATACAACAAGTAGATAATAAACTGTGGATTAAAGGTGTCTGTTTGCTATCCTGAATCTTATTAATTTACTTCCTTAAGCCAGAGATGCAGCAGCATACACTATAAATGTGAGATGTTTTTATATGTGTGTATATAAAATTTTTCCTGATTTTAGACATTATTGAACTCTTACTAGTATTTAAAATATATTACATATATATTGTGGTAATATATTAATATATTAAGATAAAGTAAATATATTTATGGTGAATTGCATCAAGTGTAAGATTGTACTCAAATGTAACTTTGTTTTTGACTCTCACTGTCCCATTACCATTTATTTCCTGAAAACCTCTTTTCTTTGTTGATAAAAACTTGGGAGAGTCTCTTGACTTTCCTGTTGATTTCTATATGAAATCATAAAGTCTCAGTTCAGTTAGAATGTTAAGTTACTTTTTACTGTGTGGAATTTTCCTTTAAAAATGTCTTAAAATAACAGAAGCATTTAATTTCAAGAGTGAATTCTCACTTGTGCATGTTGGGTTTGAAGTAGCAGCAAAATGGAGGATAATAGTACCCAAGTTTAGAATTCTAGTAAGAGAACTATTACTTCTTATTACTTAGGTAAATAGTTCTATTAATATTCACTTTATGTCAAGAATTATAGTAGAAAATATGGAGTTAAAGTTAGAAAAAATGTAGAACTCTTTTTAATGTTTGGGTGTTTGTATTTCTTGTTTCCTATATTATTATTTTACTTCTTAATCAGTATAGTTTTTTGCCTTCTTTGCTATTCAGTCTGAATGAGTTTTCATTCTTGTTTGACTCAACAGTGTAATTCTCCTACTTCATATAACTAAATTGAGTCACTCAAAGCGACTGTAGTTTTCAGGTTTTGTACTTTTGTTGATGCTTTTTGTTTTTCAGTAGTTCACCTTCCTGAAAGCCCCAGGACTATTTTTTACTCCCTGTTTTAAACAACACGAGTCTTAGGTTTTTAGGTAAACCTGATCAGATACTTTAAATTCCAGGTATTTGAGAAGTAACTCTTGTATTCTATTTTATTTTGTCTTTCACTTAAACTTAGCAAGCTCTTTCTCAATAAGGATAGTTTGATTTATTGCCTTCACCTCCTTGTTTATCTAGCTCAGTATTCTAGACCAAAGTTGCAGCACATCCTTTTTTAAAGTAGACTTGATGTAACAAATCATTACTTCTCTTAGAAATAGCTTTTATAAGGCATGAATTTCCAGTAGCACAGTGAGGAGGAAGCATCATTCACTGGGGAATCATTCAAAACAACACACACACTTCCTCCATCTACTGAGTATGTATCACTTGTGCAAACATTTTTAATACATGTTAGTGGCATTTTTAAATTGCTTTTATTTAGTGTTTTTTCCTCATGCTTTATGAGTATGCCTTATCATATTCAGGCTTAAAATTTTGAGAAATGCCTTGTCATTAAGAATTGTATACTTGTCAACTTTTTTTTTTTAATATATGGTAGTGCTAAATAAAACTTGAAAGCCATTATTTCCAGGGTATTTGCTTCCTTTTCTAAACTATAGATTATGCCGTGTTCTTTTTAATACTAAAGAAACTATTTACCTTTCCTAAAAGGTTAGTGCAGCAGTTCCTTTTCCCCCAATTTGGTGACTGATAAAACAGGGTGAGAGAAGAGGTAGTGACTGTTAACTGTGAGTTCGTCTACCTTTGATTCAGTTCACCTGGAGTTTAGACATAGGTAAGGAATATCTCATAGTGGTGTTGGCAAGGACCTGAGCATTAGTAGACTGTGCTTATTTTACTTTTTGAGGATAACAATAAATATTATTGTTACAAAATTTCAATCTTGCATTTTTTTGTGTAATTTACAGACAGATGCCAGTGTCAAGGCCATATTTTCAAAAGTGATGGTTATTACAAGTAAGTTGTTTCAGATGTTCCATGTAAAGTGTATGATTTAATCGAAACATCTCTGTCTGATAATTTAAAGTTTTATGTAGTTCTGTCTTAGGTTCTGATAGTATAGGAAAAGATTATAAAGTGTTTGATTGACTTTTTCAGGTAATAGCTTCAACTTGTTCTCTTTTCTCTGATTTTCATTTACTATGCATTCTATTCAGAATTAAAATGTTTCTTTCATGAGCAAGTGCTGGAGAAAGTATTATACATTAAGTTTATTTTTGAGAGTATTCACATTGTTATATAAGTTTACTGCTGTAATTGAATCTGTGCTTTGAAGTTGCTTGCTCTAAAGGTGAATCTGTCTTAAGCTGAGTCAAAATTAAAAGTGAAGGATATACCCAATAATGTAGAATTATTTCTTTGAAAAAATTAACTTGAGTTTCTGCTTTCAAAAAGGTGATTTCAAATAAAGTATTATACAGTTGCATTTTACAGTAAGTACAAAAGGAGTTATAGCACTTCTTTGTTTAGTACAGGGTTCAGAAAATGTACCTGTTTTTCTAGGGCATTTCCAGGGCATTTCAGTTTCCTCTCACATCTCAGGGACCATTCTGTATATAGCATGTGTAAAGAGTAAAGATGAGAAACAGCTGGAGGTCTGCTTAGGTTGAACCTCCAGTTGGTAGTAATGAAGAAATCTTAGATAAATTTCTGAAACTTTAACAAAAATATTCCAGGACTTATGTGGAAATAAAGACGAAGATACTGAAGCAAACAGTAACCTCGTTAACTGGGTTTTAGACTAAGTAATAGGGTTTAGCATGAACAGTGCTTTAAAGTCAGAATTATCTTTTAGTTCTCAACAACTAAAAGTAGTTTTTAGCTCATTTGAATAACTTAAAGCAAATGATTTTCTCCTATCTCCTCAGAAGTTTGGCTGTGAACATAGTCCCCTAGAGGAGATTATCCTCTGATGTCCACTCCCAGCCCCATCCTCCTTTTTACAATGAATACAGTACTTCCAAATTTTGTTCTGAGAGATGCGAGGTTTTTTTTTTTTTTTTGAGACTAGGTCTTGCTGTTTTTGCCCATGGAACTGCAGGCTCACGTTGCACTTGGTACAACGGACTCAAGCAATCCCCAACCTCAGCTTCCCAGGTAGCTAGGATTACAGGTGCGTGGCACCATGCCTAGCTATTTTTTGGGACTAGGTCTCACTGTGTTGCCCCGGGTGGAACTCGAACTGCAATCCCCAGACCCTGCCGTGACTCCATAAGATGTCGCTTACAGGCACATGCCACCGTGCCCGGGAAAATGCTAGTATTCTGCAGGTTTTTATTGTATTATAGAAGAAAAGGGTTCCAAGTAACTTTATAAAATACTAAATTTAGGAGTTTTGTTTTTCCCCTGTTAATCTCCCCTCTGTGCTGCCACCTCCTTCTGTTTCACTTTTGCTCTCTCTCTTTTTTGTATTATCTAAACATGGAAAAGCAAAACATTCAGGTACTTAGGGGGACTTTTTTTTTTTTTCACTAAATTCAGTGATCTAACCAAGATTTAAATGGAATTTTAGCTGAGCATGGTGGCGCATGCCTGTAAGTGACTGCCTAGGAAGCTGCGACTGGGGCCAGGGATTGTGGTTTGAGTCCCACCGGGGGCACTTAGCAAGACCTAGTTCCAAAAAAGTATAGCTGGTCGTGGTGGTGCGCATCTATAATCCCAGCTACCTGGGAAGCTGAGGCTGGGAGTCTTGAGGCTTGAGTCTGTGGTACCCCGGGCAACCAGCGATTCCACAGGCAAAAATAGCGAGACCTATTCTAAAAGCAAACAAACAAGCAAAAAAAGGAATTTTAGAATTGAAGACTACATTTACATCTTGAAACGATATAGTTGATTTTCTATGATTTATTACTGTTCATTATTTTGATTTGTTGTTAGCCTGGTTTTCTATAACAGTGTTGAGTAGTGAGAAAAAGAGACACTAGAGTCAACCTTTTATTAGGTTTCATAGTGTTTTGATAACATGACTGTATTAGGAAAATAGTTATAAAGTTTATCTTTTATTCTGTAAAATCTCTTTCTCTTGCAGTAGATATACACAGTAGTAACATTAGGAGCATGTTGCGTAGCATGCATCAGTGCCAGATAGTATGCTTGCATATGTGAATAATTTCTGGATAGTTTAGCTTAACTAAACAATGCAATATGATTCTTAAAGGTAAAACTTACTGATTGATCTCTTGGGAATTTCAAGAGATCAATGTATACAAAAAGCTCCAAGAGATAGGAATAAAATTGGTGTTACTTGAGGTTTTAAATGCCATTAAGAATTTACTTAGAAAAAGCCTGGTTAGTTTTTTTCTGAATAGTTGTTCCTTCATGATGATCTTGTTTTTAAATTTCTTTAAGTTAGAGGCTTGTTTGTGTAGGTTGAGTTATTGAAGGTGTGTCACAATTTATCTCATTAAACTGAACTAAAATTTTGAGTTAAGATTGCTATTCAAGGTTATAAAAAAAGAATGAGAAATGTTGATTTTTTTGTTATTTTGAGAAATTCCTAAAATTTTATTTTAATTTAATTTAAGGAAATTTGCCAGATCCTGGTAAGGCTCAGGATTTCATGAAGAAATTCACACAGGTGTTAGAAGATGATGAGAAAATAAGAAAACAGTTAGAAGTACTTGTTAGTCCAACATGTTCCTGCAAGCAGGCTGAAGGTTGTGTGGTAAGGAGAGAAATTTTAAAAAGCTAAAATTTGAAGGAAATCCCCCAATTTTTTTGTCACCCTTTAAAAAATACTTTTACTTATTGTATAAAATTTAGAAATACCACAAACATAGCTATATGATACATATATATCAATATATAAACTATAGGTGACAGTTGCTGTTAATATAATGTAAATTCTTCTGAAATGAGATCATTTAGTATATACAGTTTTGTACATTTTGCTTAGTCTTTTGTATTTAATTTTACAATAAATAGCATTTCATTGAATATATGGAATATAATTTATTAACTAGTTCACTTGCTGCACATTTAGATTTTTTCCCAGTTTTTGGTTATCATTAATTAATATCTTTATAGATAAATAAATTTTCACTGTCTTATTTCTTCATAATGAATTCAGTATTGGTATCATTTTTAGAAACAAGGAAAACCCAAACAAAAGCAATTAGTTTGATAGAATTTTTATTTCTTGGTTGCTTAGTTGTGTATTTTTTCCTTGGTTGTATTAACCGTTCATATCTCTCTTGTAGATTGTGTGTATATAATTCCCCCTCCCCCCCTTTTTGGATGATATTTGTCTTACTGATTTGTTAGTTTGTTGTGGTATTATTTGTTTAAGTTGCAAACAGTTGTAGATTGCCTTTGCATTTGCATTTTCCTTTATACAGCATAGTTTCTGTTTATATCTAGCAGAGTCTGTCACTATTCTCAAGATTTTTGCCTGCTGCCAAGATTTTTATCTGCTTATGAAATCTATTTTACTGAAAGTCTCAATGATGTTTACCAATGTCAGTATTTTAAAATCTTTTATAAGAGGCTTTTATAAAGTAAGATAATTCTTGGCTATGACTCAGATTGAATAAGTAAAATCATCAGATGGGTATCAGGAATCTTTATTTTGAATAAGTTTCCTCCATAATTTTTCTTGCTGAACTTTGTGCATCTTCTGACCCCGTGGTTTTATTCTTTTGTATTTGTTTTTATCTTCTTGGAATAGTTTTGATATAAGGCATGAGATGAGGATCTAGGCTTGTTTTTATTCTAAATGTCTTTTCAGTTATTTCAGTCTAATACATTGAATGGTTTTTTTCCTACTAGTTTGAAATGTTACTCTTCTCATACGCTAATTCTGTAATCTGGTATATTTTCAGATTTTGTTTAAATCCTACTGATTTATTTTAGCAACAAGATTACGTAGTTTTTATTACTATAATTTTTAAACATTTAATATAATTAAACATACCTTTGTAATACTTTTCAAAATTTTAATTATAGCGTGAAATAACTAAGAAGTTGGGCAACCCCAAACAGCCTACAAACCCTTTCTTGGAAATGATCAAGTTTCTCTTGGAGAGAATAGCACCTGTGCACATAGATACGGAATCTATCAGGTATTTGCATATAAAAATATTAAATTTTTATTAATGTTCCTACCTTTAGGCTTTTGTTGAATATTTGCTATATACAAGGTGCTCATCTGTGTATATTTTTGGAGATAACATAATGACAATATACTCATCTGTATATATCTGTGAATATGTAAGTATATATACACGCTACATATCTGTATATATTTTCTGTCTTTCATTATTTAAGTATTGCTTCGGTTTGGGGGAGAAATCAGTATAGCCTAGTTTTTATCTGTTACTAGTATACCAAAAATTCATCTTTTTGGCTAGCTTTCATTAGTTAGCTAATATTAACAAGTTATAGTTATGCTTTCAGGTACAGCAGAGTAGGTGAATATGTTGTCAATCAACAATCTGATGTGTTATCTCACATATATGAGAATTGAAATATCTGTAAATCAACTCTCATTTGAAATTTCAGCCTTGTTGTTACCTGAGTGACATCTTAGAAAATGCTTCTTATATCTGTACTTCCTTTTGTGAAATTTCTCGTTTTGTTTTTTAACTTTATTAAAATGTCTTAACTAGTTGAAAAAGTATATAGTGTGTGAATTCGCTAGTTACCACTGGTCTCTTTCATGGGGATATTAGACTCCAAAATGAATAATTCTAAAGTACGTTTTACACTCAGCAAAGCGTCTTTATACTTTTGGTATTTGACCCACAGAGTAGTGAGAACCTACTTTGAATACTTTTTAGACACTTTGGATTTCTCTTGCATCAGTTTTTATTTGAAGAAAGATTCTGTCTTTGAGTAGCAATAGAGAGTAAAACTAAAAAGACCCCTCTGTGTTAGTATAAGGAAGAATCTAAATTGGATGAAAATTAGTAGATACTCCCATACTTTATCTGTTCAAGGCAGTGCTAGTTAGGTATTGGCAAAACCACTTTCCTGCTTTCATCAACCTTTTTTTTAGTGATGGAATGAAAGCGTTTTTATCAGGAAATTTTATTTTCATTTTGTAAAATTAATGCAAATAGATTCCAGGACATATTCAAGATGTCTCTGAGGGTAAGTATTTGACCTAAGAGAAAAAAATGGGTAAGATTTTGTTTCTGTAGATTAGGAGAAGTAATTCTTGGTATTGGTATTGCTATTATAAGACAAACTAACTGAATAGGAAAGAACAAAAATATTTAGAAAATGAGTGACATCTAAGTGATAGTATGGAGAGGTGGAAAAGTAGGTGAGTTCAGATTATGAAAAGCTTTTAAGATCTAACTTTCAAGCTTTTATTTGTTTGATCTTTTGAGAAGCATGAATGATGGTTGGGATGGAGGGTAGGAAGAAGTAGAAGAGTTAAACTGCTGAGGTGTTGTCTGATGTGGAATGGGAGGAAAAGAACACATTGAGGAAAGTTTCAGAAGAACACCCTATGATGTGTAAAAGTGGAGTAAAGAGACTCATGTCCAAATGACAAGGAGACTAATGATGGCTTAAAAAGAATGAAAGAGGCTGATTTTGAAGGAAATAAAGAATATAGTTTTTATTTGCATATGATAAACAATTCAAGCAAAGACAAATTAAAATTACTGCAAAGCGGTGAGTTCTGTGAACAAGAGATTGTTTAGAAAGAAATAAAAAAGATTAAAAGATTATGAGCAGAACCTTGTTTTTTTTTTTTTTTCCTGGTAGAAAAATTATGTAGATAGAAGATGAGGGAAGTTTTCAGAAAAAAAAAATGCACACTATGGACAGTTAGAGAGTGAGAACATAACAGACCTTTGACTTTAGTGATGAGTAAGACATTAATGATGTAGAGGATGTAGAGGTTAATGCCAAAAAGTAAACAGCAGTAAAAGGTAGTAGTAACTGTTAGGGTTTATAATGTGTCTCAAATGATTATTAAAAATTTTATGTGATCCAACTCATTTGCTTCTTTATTTAGTCGTGGAATTCAGTTTAGTGTTAAGGTTTAAGTGGAGTTTCATCCTTTTTATAAAGCATGTGATAATAGTTACATCAATCCCATTACTGAAAAATTGATTTCTTCTTATTTGATTTAAATGTTTCCTTATATTGGCGTGCATTTCTATGGCTTGAAGTCTACTAGTGGATTGTTTTGGTTCCTTTGCATTGAGGTATTGTGATATAATCTCATTGAAGAAAACTGCTTTCATTTCTCCTCTCCCCAAATTTTTATGTTTCCGAGGTGTGTGTTTTTTTTTTTTTTTTTAAGACAAGCGTGAAATGTTGGATCTTTTCCCACAGTAAGTTGAGTTCCCAAACTATTTAAGATATTTAAGATATGTTCAAAACTGACATTTGTATATTACTGTTTCCATCTTAGGAGTCCTGATTTATTTAAGTGTCTGTGCTTCTTTATAATTCTAGAGTTTGAATACAATTTCTGTGCAGTAGAACAATTATTCTTATATATGGTCTATGTTTTTATACCATTAATATTAAAATTTTCAGCCGGGTGTGGTGGCGAGCTTATAATCCAAGCGCTGGGAGGCAAGGGGTCAAGGATCTCTTGAGTTCATGGGTTGGAGACTGGGCAACATGCTAGACCTAGTCTCCAAAAAAAAAAAAATAAATAAAATAAAAATTCCCTTTGTACTTGGTGGATACAAAATGCGCTATTTGTGTTCAGTGTTTTGTTGATGTTAACTTAGTTTTTAAAAATAATTTGTTTTTGTCTGATTTTCCAGGTTAATGCTTTTTTTCAACAGTTTTTGTTTTAAGCACTGGTTCTTGTTCTGTGGCTATTAGCTCTGTGGTAGCTCTTCAGATATCACTTTCTGGACTCCTCTGGCCAAAGAATTTCATTTCTTGTCTTGGACTTCTTCATTGTTTTTACTGCTCCCTGTCTTTTAGTTATTTACTTCAGACTTCCCACACTAAATAGGGAGCTTCATGCTCTTAGTTGTGAATGAAAAAAATGAGTTTAATTTTTGATATGTTAGCTTTTCATGCCTGTGGTACATTTAAGTGAAAAAACCTAGGACTGCTGAAAGAGGATGCTTTCAGATTTATCTTTGGGATAGTTAAGCTATGAAAAGTGATTAATCAGGGAAAATAGGCAGTCCAAAGGAGAGAAAACATTCTTAGATATTGACAGTTAAGGGGATAATAAATGTAAGAAGACACATACTTTTGACTTCTAATTTGACCTTAAATTTTGAGTAATGTTTTTATAGAAACAAAAGCTCTGATAACCTTTTTAAGGAACATTGAATAATTTAATATTCTACTGTTTGGTACATATTAAATCTGTGACTTAGTGTAAAAAATATGTATTTGAACATTATTGTTTTAAATAATTGACAGTGCTTTTAAGTGTTTATTAAAATAGTTTGTTGTTATGAGAAAATTTTAGAATGCTGTTTCATTTTTGATCTAGTATTCTAGTGAGGTTTTACCTACCTGTTTATGGCCCTGATACAGTAATACTTTAATAGATGACTTGAAAGTGCTAACTTTTGCTGTTTAGCCATTATGTTAGTATGCATTGTTATTCTTACTAAAACAGTAATGCGTTTTTATTGTGTTGGCCTGAGCCTTCTGGGGAAGATACAAGAATAAAAATATAGATAGCTTTAATACATGGTAAATCAAATAATATATGACCTCATTCGAATGAACAAGGGAAAACAAATTGTTTTATTTTTGTCATACTTTAGTGCTCTTATTAAGCAAGTGAACAAATCAATAGATGGAACAGCAGATGACGAAGATGAAGGTGTTCCAACTGATCAGGCCATCAGGGCAGGTCTTGAGCTGCTGAAGGTAAATATGCTTAAGGTGAAATTAAGTTCTAATTAGGTAACTGTTAAACATATATAATATATAATTTTTACTCTTGAAGTTTGCATAAGTTTCTATAACCCAAAAGTAAAATTTTCTTAATTGTTTTAGGTAATTTAGAAATTGAGAATTCTAAATGGAGACTGAATATTTTGAGGTTTTACGTAACATAATCTGCACATAAACTATTAATGTCCTTTGTCTCCTTTTATTCTTTAAAGAATTCCAGATTGAAAACTTTATAGTTAAGATTGAACTGAATGTGTAATTTTGTGTGTGTGTATTTTTCTCTGTGTTAAGACAGTGTTTTTAAGAGTTTTAAGAATTATCTAACCGGACACGAAAGTGCGTGTTTGTAAGTGACAACCTAAGGAATTGTGGCTGGGATTGGGGATCGTGGTTCGAAACCCACCGGCAACATAGTGAGACCTAGTCCCCAAAAAATAGATGGGCATGGTGGCGTGTGCCTGTAATCCCAGCTGCCTGGGAAGCTAAGGCTGGGGATTACTTGAGTCTGTGGTTCCACGGGCAACAATAGCAAGATCTAGTCTCCAAAAAAAAAAAAAAAAAAAAAAAAAAAAAAAAAAAAAAAAAAAAAAAAAGAAGAAGAATTATCTAGTTATATCAACTGTTATTTATTAAATGTGCATTTGGGTAAAAGCTTTCATTTCCTCATCTGCAATGGAAATAATAGTACTTCTCAGAAGACTAAATTAAATCACACGACTAGATTTTGTAGCATAGTATATGGCTCAGTGAAAATATTTTTTGAGTGTTTATTAATCCAGTTTTGAAGTGTCAGTGTTTTTACCTATTTTCATGTTGAATATTTAGATTTTTCTAACCTTACTCTATTTATAATCACTATTAAGATAACTCTTGCTAATGTGCTTTTTTTGGAGGGTACTAGAATAGCATTACTGGGTTAAAGAGAATGATAATTTTCAAAATTCTTAAATGTGATCACATCTATCTATATGATCAGATTCCTTTACAGAGCACTATATAATCCCATAATAGTGTATAAAGATGCCTAGCTTCACAAATGGGATATTGAAATTTTAAAGTGATTTGTCAGTATGATAAAACTAACATTTTAACTTGCATAATTGCTGCTTTCTTAATAGGATACATTTCATATATAAAAGTAGGACATTCTATTATATGTGAGTTATAAAGTATAGGACTAAAATGAATAGTAGTGACAAAAAGAAGTAACCCAAATAAATAATGTATTGACCATACTGTTGAAGTTCCCTGGGTGATTCTCCTGTCCTTCATATTCTCCAGGTGTAATTTTCCTGACATTTTGGGCATATTATTCTCTTACTATTCTTGATGGTTTATCACTATTCTTGATGGTTTATAGTATTGATGGCTCAATATTATATTGAAAAAATATCAATTTTTCTAAATAATGTTGTTTCCATTGTTACTGACTCTTGTAAATTTGATATTGTACGTAATATATTTTCTACCGCTTGCTTTTTTTACATCACAAATTTGATTTAACCTGTTTATTTTATAATTAAGATCCTATTATATCTAGAGGGCATTTTTAAATTTTTTTTCTTTTTTTGAATCTGAAACATCATTCATTTGAAATTTATTTTGGAAGTGTGTATTGGGGGAAGGTCTGCTATGATTTTCCTTTTATAACTAACTAGTTTTATCAGGATTGTTTATTAAAAACCTCATTCATTCTCATTTATGTTTCCTCCTTAAGATCTGCTATAGTCTACATAATATAAGTTCCTATATATTTTGTCATCTTTTTATTGCTTTATTTTTACTGTTTTGTGGTTTTTTTTTGTAATGTGATTACCATATTGATATATTTTAACTTTAATTTTAAAATTAGATGATTTTTATTGAGGCTTTGTTGATTGACAACACTGTCAATATGTTTTAGGAGTATAGACTCAGACCTTTTCAAATGTATGTTATCTACACTATGTCCACCATCAAAACATCAGTAGCCTCCACCACAGTCCACTGGGCCTTCTCCCCCTCTGTTGCCCCAGTCCCACAATGTCTGTTGTTATTTTATAGTACCTTTTGCTATCTTGTATTTCATACCCTTTTCCAGATTACAGCTTTCCAAAAATGTCATTAGATAATCGTCTTTAAACTCATTTTCCTCCCTCAAAACAAACCTAAACATTAACCAAAATCCAAAAGTATTTAGGAAGAAAATTTTTTAGATTATGCAGCCTTCTATAAGACATTCCAGTTATATATTTGATTTTATTAAATTGTAAAATTGATAGTACGCATTTACTTGAAAACATAGTTATTTTTGTATTGAATTTGATTGTAGTATTTCTTATATATAATATTTTAGATTTATATTAGACAGAAAAAGGGTTTACAAATTATTTTTGTGACTCTTTTTGTAGGTACTCTCATTTACACATCCCATCTCATTTCATTCTGCTGAAACATTTGAATCTCTCCTGGCTTGTCTAAAAATGGATGATGAAAAGGTAGCAGAGGCTGCACTCCAAATTTTCAAAAACACAGGAAGCAAAATTGAAGAGGATTTCCCACATATTAGATCGTGAGTTTTGTCCTATTCTGGTATGATAGAAGAAATAATGACTTTTTATTGGTTTCTGTATTAGAATCTGAAATTTTGAGGAAATAATGTCTAGGTTTTCTTATATCTAAACTGTTCATTTTAGATTGTTATTTCCTTGGTGAGACTATTGACTGCTGAATGTGAAAGGTTTGTGAAAATTGAGGTAGATGTATCTTTCTAAAGCATCAGTTTTGTCTAAAGCATAAATTTTTCCTAAGGATACTGCCTAACCTTTAGACAAAATTAATAAAAATCAGTTTTGTAGTAAAATGGAATTGGTTTATTATGGCATAGAGTAAAGATAAAGAATTCATGTGAATTTGAAGTTCATTGAGAAATTGCAAAGGAATTTCTACAGTACTATTCATAGTACACTTTTCTCTGTGATTAAGGGTGTACTGGATTGGAAATTTTTAAAAAGTATTGTTTTACTTGGCACAAGGAAGCAGAGAACGTAGAATATCATGTTAATAGCAATATGTTTTCTGGGTTTTTTTGTTATGTTACAGTATTTCATGGAATTGGAAATTGAGCTATTTTATTGGGAATCTCTAAAAGTGGTTGATTATTGTTCAAGATTCTATAATAGCTTAAATGAAGAATAAATCTTCATTCTCTGTGGATCCATGTTTACTTTCCTATATTTATCTCTCCTTCCTGTTCTGGAGAGACTATCAGTTGGTTCTATTACTGCCATAGTCATTGGTGGTTGGTTTTACCTTGCCTCACTAGTTCTGGCTTTTAGTCACTGGTTTAGTAAGTTGTGGCTGAGGTGGAATGTTTCTCTTCATGTTGAAGAATTGCATATGGCCCTTTTCCTCAGAAAGAGACTGAACAAAAAATAACAATTGGAACCTCTAGTGAACTTTTTGTTACTGCTTTCTGTTCCTGTAAACTTAATTATGCAACTATCGAATAGATCAGGCAGAGACAATATTTAAATGCTAATTGAATTGTTCCAGAACTTTTTAACCTTTTTTTTTTTTGTTGTTGTTGGCAGGAGTAAGAAACTTTAATGTTTAGAACTGACTACTTAATTTTTAAGGGAATCCAAAACATAAATCTCCTTTTGGAATGATGTTGTGAATTTCCTGTCCAGATCAGAGAACAGAATGTGGAAGTGCACAAACACACACGTGTATATACACACACTCTTTCTCTTGATATGTATCATTCATTGCCCACTAACTGAATTATCTCATATATACCTATCACAGTTTTGTGAAGATTAAGAATGATCTTAGTTCTCAAACTGAAGGATCTAATCTTCACTGATATAAATGGTTTTTGGTCATAGAGCTAGCATAGCAAGGTGAAGATTTGAATTTAAGTCTGTCTCCATTATCTATGGTATTATATTGATTAAAGCACAGTTCTTTTATTAATTCAAACTTTGAACGAGCTTTAGTTTGATTTATTCACTGGAAGTTTTTTATTTAAATTCTAGACTGTCTTAGTACCCTTTATATTTTAAAGAAACATTGTTTGATATATTTATAGGAGAAACTACGAGAGCAAGATCGAAAGGTGGACATTTTAGAGCACGCAAGGGCATTTTAATACGCTGCTTTAATATGGAACTGAAGTACTTAAAATTATGTGATTTATATGCTGAGTATGTTTCACATATTCCTCATGAGGAGAATTGTCTCAACTGACATTGAATACCTGCTGTGTGCACATACTGTTCTCGATGAAGTAACTCATAGTATATATCTTCCACGAGATAAAATATGTATGCAGATTTTATGGTTTAAATATTCAATTGGGTGAGTTCATTTTGAGGAAAAATGATAGTTAAGTGAATGTTTATCTTCCTTTGAATTTATCAAAATATTAAAAAAAAGAGGAAAAAGAAAAAAAATGTATCTATGTAGAACCTACCAAAAACTGGACAGAATTTATATTAGATAAGCTATTTAGACTGACTTGAATGGTTGTGAAAAGACTGACAATTGTTACCCATAACCCCAAGTTACGTGGGCAAGGGAATATATAGTGTTTTGTCTTCTACTAATTTAGAAGGAAGATATAGAGATAGAGGCAGGCTTTTTGAGAAATATGAAAAATTTCAAAGAGAGGTTTTGTAGTCACACCATTTTTTCTTTGGGCTCACCTAGTTTCCTTAACAGGAGATGCAAAACTTAGGGAGGGTTTAGGGCAGAATCCTGAAACAAATGTCTTCTTACCAGTTTCACATGAGCAGAAAAAATTGTGTTAATTCACTGAAAAAAAATGATGGTGAATTATGGGTTCTATTCTGATTGGGCTTGTGTTTGAGGAGTCTGACTCTCCAAGAAGGCAAATGTTCTCAAACTGAGAATTCTCTTGCATATTGGATAAACTATAGTCCAAGTGAATCTGACTCTCTTTTGGGGAGGATTTTCATCAACTTGGAAAGATATTTCAGAGACAAGGGATTTCATTACTTTTAATCTAACTCCTCCATGCTGCTTAGCCAACTACAAGTGACTTGGGTTGGGACTGTTTATGTTCATTTTTTAACAGAAATGTCCAATATTCAATCATCAGAGAGACATTGCCTGCATTTTTGTTTAAATAGTGGAACTAGACAGAATTGATGAATCAGTAAAAGACTAACAAACAAGAAATCTATCAAACATTTTGATACTCAAAGGATAGCTGATAACCACTATTTGGAAGAATCGAACTTTTCTAGAGGAAAATTTTTCAGAAAATTCTAAATTGCTGAGAAAATTAAACTGACTTCTAAGGGGAAAAAGGAACAAAAATAAGATAGCATATAAAATGGGTAGTGACAGAGATGTGGATAAGCAGAAACATTTGTATAATGGAATATTTGTTTATTGCAAGGAGCAAAGTAAATAATACAGAAAATGTAATCAATAAGCTAGATAATGAACTTGAGGAAATTGCATAAAATGTGGAGAAAATGAACAAAGGAATGAAAATAGTTAAATAGAATGAATTGCAGATAATGATATCATAATTGGTTTCTCTGGAGAAGGCAACTAAAATATGGGAAGGGAAAATATTTTTTAAATAATAGTAAATTTTTCTAAGAAGGGAAAAGGCATGACTCTGGACATCAGGAGAGCTCAGGTTTTAGAAAAATATTCTCATGCAATTTGCTGAGTTTTTATGGATTATGGAAGTGCTTTTATAAGCATCAAGGGGAAAAAAGCAGGCCCCATATACAAGAAAAATGTGATGAGACTTTTTTCCAACTACAATTTCTGATTTGTTTCTTTATTTGCGAAGTTGTATGATTTTCCTCTTTAAATTCAGTTTTTATCGCTTCTCGGCCTTTTGGCTATGATCAAGTGAATTCAGTTTTATTTTCCTAAATCCAAATTTTGTTTTCTTCTTGAATATTTTTGTTTTTTTCTCTTCTCATATTTTATATCACAACTTTAGATAATGACTTTACAAACCTGTTTTTAAAAATGTAGATCAAATTAAAGAAGAGGGAAGAAAAAGTTTAATGAGGTTTAATTATTAAATTACTAAAAAGTGACATTTAAAATCTACAGGAATTCAGAAATTATAGTTCTTGCTATTGATATAAATTGGGGAAAAACATTCAGATTACTTCTTAAAAATCCAAGGTAGCTTGGAGGAATGTTAAAATTGATTAAAGATATCGCTCCAACAAAAAGCTAAGACATACCGTAATACTATTGATAGAGAAATCTTAAGCAAACTGTTAGCTCAAAGGGAGATTAATCAGCAGAACAAGATGTTGTTAAGTATTGTTGTTTCAAGTAATGCAAAGCTAATATTCATGTTCCAGTTAATTATACAAATGAGTAAAATGAAAAGGGAACTCGTCACTATTGGTGTTGCAAGAGTTTCTGATAAAATATATGGTCTTCTTACAGTTAACCCAGTAAAAAAGTAGTGCTGTTATAAAATAATAAACATCTCTCATTATTAAATATCATCATATAATAAAACACTAAAAATATTTCCTGTAAAGCCAGGGTAAGATGAGGAAATGCAAGTATCTAACAATTGGAGTTTTTCCTTATACTACTACTAACAACCTTTAAGAAACCATTAAATAAAAATTAACACCTGGAAGTATAAAGTTTTTCTCAATCCTAATAATGAGTGGAGTATGATGTTTATAAAGTAATTAGTCAGAAAAAGTTAGATAATCCAGTAAACAACTGACAAACTTTTGAAAAAAAAATTAATGTGGACTACTTGTCTGATTTTGCGTATATTCCAGTTGAGTCAGTTATTTATCTCAGATTTGAAACATATAGCATTAATAAAAATGTTAGTAAAAAACACATTCCTGTTAATTTTTTTTTTTCCTGTAGGGAGACACTTGTCATGTCATCAGTAAAATATGGATTGAATTTTTAAAATCCATTCATTGAAAGTAATTATTGTAATTATACTGTGTATAAAGCACTGAAAATATTGAAATAAACAGGGCAGATTAGGTCTCTGCCCTTAATGTGTTGGTTTGGGAGAATGCTGTTTAAATTATGAAAATAGTTGGAAACATAGATGGTGTGCTGTAGTGTATAAAAACTCTTAACAAAAGTGGATTGAACAAGTCTCACAAAAGGATTGAATAGGATGTTCACAAACAGGAAATCCTTCCCATAATAAAGAAAAATAAAAAGAAAAACACTTTGTGTTTTAATCAGTATTAGCTTGCATTCCAATAATGCACTCTTGGTTGGAGTATAAGTTGATGTAGCTTAAGTATAAATTAAATAATACAGATATTTGAAGCATGAAAGAGCAAGAAAATTATTTTTGTAACCCAGAAATGATTGCTGACAACTTAAAAAAGGTGGTGAAACTGTTGGGAAGAGTGTGTTAGGGGCCACTGTCCCTGAGCAGAAAAGCTGTCAGCATTGTCTGCTGACTGTCAGGGTAGGGTGGCATGGCTGTTGCTGGAGGGCAGTGAAATTGCAAAATGCCTAAAGGTTTGCTGTCTCTTACTGGAAGAACTTAACTGAAAGCTAGCTTCAGAGGGCGTATGAGAAATAGAATTTGCAGATTTACAGTTTCAGGATCTCAGAACAAATTATCAGATAGTAAAAAGAAATACTAGGTAAATAGCTATCATTAAAATGTCATGATTTTATTAAGATTTTAAAAAAGACTTAAATGCTCATCAGTAAGAAATTTAGACCCGTTGTGGTATAGGCATCCACTGAAGAGCTGTGTGACCATTAAAAAGAATAATGTTTAACCATTTAAGATATAATTGTTCTCTGCAGTATTGTTGATTGAAAACATTTTCCAATTGTATGCATTTTATCCTCTCGTATTTTAACATAGTATGTTTATAGAGAAATTTTAGATATATGTCCAATAAAATGTTAAATTATTTCAGAGTAGTAATTTTAAGTCCTTTTAGTGCTTTTCATGTTATTTTTTTAGTTTTGTTTGCTTTTTATGTGTGTGTATAATTGTCACGGGGAGGAAAAACTTCGAATTTGAAAGGAGAAAATCAGTTTTTTGAGAGAATAAAGGGTTCCTTTTAAATAGGATGTTCTTCATAGAAAAAGCATTTGGAGAAGGTAGTTGCTTTATTTACATTTCACTAACTTCTGAGATTGCCTGCTGTTTCAGAATTCTTGAAATTTATTTTTTCTTTTGTTTTGGTTCATTTCTGTTGAGAGGAGTCTGTAAAACACTTCATGAGTTCAAAGTTTCTCAAAGTGTAAAACCTCCCCACAGTTTGTTATTACTTGTGTGTCACCTATCATTTCTGTCTTGAGATTATGAATGTTTTTATTGTAAAATTAATTTATGAGAAAAAGATGGGTCTCATTTGGGAAACTTACTGAACTAAGTAAATGATAATTTTTCATTTCACAAACAGTGTCAGGGATCATAGACTAGTTTTCTGTACATGTTTTATTATTGAAAATTGCAAACATATGCATAACAACAAACTTTCATGTATCCACCAACTAGATTATATGTGACTAACATAGCTGTTAATGATTTTCCCTACTCATATTGGTTCTGTCTTATGAGTGAAAGCAAATTTAAGTGAATTTTAATCTATACACTTAAGTATTTGTAGAAGATAAGCACTATTAAAAAATGGTTATAATACTTTTATTGTAAACACCTGAAATTGCTCACTGTTAACAATATCCAATTAATTTTAAAAAACTTTGAACGAGGTTCCAACTAAGGTTTCTGCTTTGTTGTTGGTTGATTATCTCATAAGTCTGTTTTCTGCCATAGGCTCCCTCTTTACTTTCTCTTTCTGTATTTGATAAAGAAACCTGGTTGTTTGTCTCGTAGAGTATCATGTGGACTAATTTTAGCTAATTATATTGCTTTGGCATGCTTTCAGTTTTCTTGTATTTTCTGTAAAGTAATTTTGAGGACTGATTGAATTCAGGTTCAATTTTTTTGTTATCACAGGGGCCACTTTATAAAGGTGGTGGTATACTATTCTTTTGGAGCATATGATAATCTGGTTATTTTTCAGCTTTTTGTTATTATACAAATACTTTTTAGATGATGGTATTCTCAGGAAGCACTTACTAGCTGTTATTTTTTTGTGACAATAGCTGATGATACTTAGTAATCAGTGGTGATATTCTGTCATTCCTTTATCTCTTGTTAGCAAGAGAATTTATTGTCTATTCTTTGGTTCCCTAATGTTACATATAGACAGAATTTTATAGGCAGACTCAAAAGAATAAAATTATTTTATGTTAATTACATGTTCAAAATAGTTTATTAATATCTTCCAAACATGACAAATACCAAAACCCCCTTAAATTCCTAGATTTGCACATATTTCCTTTTTATTTAATTGCACTGAGCACTATCATTTGATGCTCAGAGTGTTGCATCATGTACCTGGGAGATTCTTTAGGTTGACCCCTGAGTCCTTTGAATACTGCATTAGTTTTTGTTTGTTTGTTTTTGCAATCTGGTAATGACAGATTGTCCCAGTCCTATTTTGTACATGTTTTGTTAAAGATCTGGAATTGACCATTTTTCTAAGGAACTCCCACTATGTATTTATCATTTTTGTTACATGTCCATATTTTTTTGGTATGATTTTTGTTCTTGAATGAATTTAATATTTTTTACAGTATACTCCTGCCAACAATAAATTATTTGAGCTTTCCTTTATCTCAGTAAGCCTTCATTTTGCCTTCACTTTTAAGAGGAATTTTTGCTCAGAATAACAGTTTTTTTGATTTACTACCCAAAGGATACTTTATTATCATTTGGATTGCATAACTTCTGATGAAAAAGTGTTCATTCATTCCTTGTTCCTTTGTAAATAAAGTGTCTTCTCACTGCTTTGAACAAATATTTTCTCTGTTGGTCTTTATTGATAATGGTATACCTTGGGATAGTTTTCTTTCTATTTCATCTACTAAGGTTTATTAACGCTCTTGGATCTGTGGATTTATTTCCATCAGATTTAGAAAATTTTTTGTTACTGCTTCAAATACTGTATCCTGTTCTCTCTCCCTCCTTGTTTTCTGAGACTCTGTTGCAGTTTTTTTTCACCTACTTGATACTGTGTTAGAGGTTACAGATGCCCTGTTCTGATTTTTTTCCTCTTTCCCCCTCCTCTTTTTGTTTATTTTTCATAGCTTCTGTTGTCATGTATTCAAGGTCATTGATTGCTTTTTTCTGTAATTATTTTTTAGTCCCATCCTTGTATTTTTACATTATATTTTTATAATTTATATTTGCTTGTTCCATTTGGGTCTTTAAAAAAATTATTTCATTTCTCTCCTCATTTTTGTTCCTGTTTTCTTCCTGACATTCTTGGACTGTATGGAACATATTTATAATGACAGTTGTAATGTCTTAGCTAATTTTATCACCTGTAATATTTTCTGGGTTTGTTTCTATTATTTTCTCCTAGTTGTGTGTGTATTGTGTTTTTTACTGTGACAGGTGAAAACATGATTTATTACAGATGCTGTGTGTGTTAGAGAATTTTTAACCTGCTGCTTTCCAACTTTTTTTTTAATGATCTCAGGTAGGTTTTGATTATTCATGATATATACTGGTCATTATTTAGACAAAGACTTGAGATAATGCTCCCTTTAGATTTCTTTGACTAGAGCTCTCTTTTTTCTTTTTGTAGCTCCTGTCTCTGTGGCACCTTGCCCATAGCTTCTTTTGCCTCCCTGAACGTCCATCTTTCTCGACTACTATATATGACCACAAGACTCCTTGTACTATTTTTGAAAACTCTTTAGTTAGTGGGGGCAAATGTTGAGCTTTTCTAGTTTGTTTCCCCATATCACAGTACTGTGCTACTTATTGTCTAGTGTCTGGAACCTTTAACATACTTATATTGCTTTCTGCATCACTAAGGTGAGTGAGAAATCCATAACTGGATTTACCTGCTGATAATAACTTATTTGAAACAAAAGTTCCCTCCGTAGTCTTGATTTTCTTTTGTTTTTTAATGAGTAAAGGTCAATGTCTTTTTATACATTACAGCACAATCTGTGTGTATATATATATATATATATATTTTTTTTTAAGCTTGTGTGCCATTTTATTTAATAGTGCTGTGTACATAGTGGACAAGTTGTTATAAAGTACCTAGCCTCTAGTTATTTAGAGGTGCTTGATTGTGTATCTTCTTTGAGGGACTGTCTACTCTTTTTTTAATCTCACCCCTTTTCCCACGATATTTTGGTGGTTTTATTCTCTGTCATGAGCAGCAACATAGGCAACAGTTACTGTAGGTGGTATTTACCTATTAGAAACATTAACCTTTCTTTTGTAATACAAAATGAAAATTTTCCTTTCTCATTTATCTTCTTATTACACTTACTATAATGTACTTGCTGTGATGAATTATTGTATCTCTAAATTCTTAGTGGTAGCATTGGATTGGTACTGACCAAAGAGGATGTTTTGAAGTGCTTTCACTGAGAAAAATAACAATTAAACTAAGAAATCATCCTTTTTTATTCAGTGTTCGTTCATTTTAACTTTTTATGTAGTAGAGTGATAGGCAATGTGACTGGTATTTCAGGTAGCTACATGTTACTCCCTGCCTCATTCAGAACTCTGTTTGAATGTTTTTTTCTTTAATTTATTTATATATAAATTTCACTTTGCAATCCCAGGGTCCTCCCCCCCCACCTTTCCCTCCTGTCCATTGTTGCATTGTTGTGTGCTTCAGTTTGGTGCTCAGCCTGTTTTGTCTTTTCCTCATGGCTTTTATTTACTTTTTTTTTTTCATTATGTCCCATATATTAGTGAAACCATTTGACTTCTGTCTTTCTCTTTTTGACTTGCTTCTGCTAGTATGATTCCTTCTAAGTACATCCATGTTGTCAAAAAGTTGTCGAATTTGTCATTCTTAATTGATGAGTAGTATTTCATCATGTATAAATACCACATTTTTTTTCAACCAGTCATCTGTTTTGGGTCACTTGGGTTGCTTCCATGTCCTTGCAATTATAAATAGTGCTGCGGTATACATCCGAGCACAGGTGACCCTTTGTACCCACATTGAGGTCTCTTTTGGGTAGATTCCCTAGAGAGCAATTGCTGGGTCAAATGGTAGATCCATATTCATTAATTTGAGGGTCCTCCACACAGCTTTCCTGTTTAAATGTTTATTTATCAAAGAGGTCTTCTATAGGCACCCCATTTAAAATAGTACCACTTTTATACTGCCTTATTCCTGTCCTCTCTACCCCCCACCTTCTTTAGCAGTTATCAACCACAATTTGCTGTAACAAATATTTTGTTCATTTTTGTATTATCTTTTTCTTGTCACTAGTACCCTGGTAGCATGAATTGAGCAAAGATTTGAGACTTTTAATAGTGTCTGGCATATAGTTATAGTAAGTGCTCAGTTTGTGTTGGTTAAATAATCAGGTGGATTGTTCTTATACAAAGTGAAAATTGAATCCGGAGAAAATGAAAGAAGGGACAATTTAGATCCCATTAGAGTGGTCTGTGCCTAAGGTGACAAGCTTAACTGGAGTGATAGCAGTGGGAATAAATGAGAAGAGGCTAATGGGAATGCCATTAAAATGAAAAAATGAGTCACTATCCATGTTTGTATTTATAATTGTTTAGTGAAAAGGAGAGAAACTGCTTACTTCTATAAAAATATTTGTAAATGAAAATTGTGGACAATTTAAAATAAATGTAGATGTGACTTTTTTTTACAAACCTATTTCAAGAATATAAGCATTAAAATATCTAGTGGATATCTTGTTGATTTTTCTGGTTTATTGTTTTTTGATTTTTTTTTTTAGAGCGTTGCTTCCTGTCTTACATCACAAATCTAAAAAAGGACCTCCCCGTCAAGCCAAATATGCCATTCATTGTATTCATGCAATATTTTCTAGTAAAGAGACCCAGTTTGCACAGATATTTGAGGTAAAGTGAAAAAAATTTTTGTTTCATATGTTATAGTTAAAAAAACAGATGTCAGTGATTTTACAAAATGCTCCCAGTTAGAGATAGATCATTTTATAGTGTATTTCAGAATTCAAATCACTATAATTAATATTGAGTGATTAACATGAAAATGTCTGTTTATTCAGATGTTTAATGTTCAAAATCAGAACTCAAGCAGTTGTATATTCTGGCATTTTTTACATTTAGTATTTGGAAATGTTGGTTAACTAATTTGTATAAAATCATACTTATTGATAAGAAATGATGGTTATTTTGCCAGTTTTTAAATTTAAATAATAAAATCCTACTTTTTAGATACGACTTAAGTATAGGATTTTATCAGACTAATTGGAAATATAAAGTAAATTTATTCTTTAAGATTAACTAGTTTTGTCAGATATCTTTTCAATATATAGTTCATATTTTTCTACACATTATATAATCATTACTCTCATAACCTCATTACTCTCATAAGTGTTGCAGTGTTACTGTTAATCAGTATAATCAGACTTTTTTAGAGCCTCCTTGCAAATAGAAGCTAACAAGAATCTATAATATCCTGAATTATACTTTTAATGCAAGGGACTTCGAAGTAATTTGGAAATTATGCCAAAGCTACTGCAAATACTTGAGAAGCATTTATTTTAACTTTGTCATCTACTCATGTATGTGATGACCTGAAAGAAAAGTAGTTTTATCAAGCAAAATCTTGGCTATAAATAGCAGATACTTATTTAAAATTTTGTGCATTTTAGATGGTGGTTTTTTTCTGCAGTCTGTTTTGTATACAAAAATGACTTGAATGAATTCATACTTTTTTATAGAAAACTTGCTTTTCTTGATCTTTTTGTTCCTTTCAAGGATGATGATAATGCTGAGAATAATTTACATTTATAGGGTACTTTCATTTTCATTTTGATATTATATCTGGAATTTTGTCTTCACATCTTCACAAGATTGTATTTTTAAAATTATATGTATAATAAAAATATATCTTATAAGAATCTAATCTATAGTCCTTTTATAACACACAAGGTGGAGTGAGTTTCTGAGTAAAGATTTCATAGAGACATCTGACATTTAATAGATTTCTAGCCACTCAGGGTCTAGTTATTAATTTTGCTTTTCAGAGATCACATAATAAACTAATTGGGAAAATTATTGTCAGGTTTTTGTTTATCATGTAAATAGTTTTGCAGTTCAAGTATTAAGAAAAGTTATCAAGAATAGCAGGAAATAAATGCATTTAAATATGTTTTTGATTCAGTTGTCTTAATATGTTGCAACCGAACAGTTTTGTATGGTTTTTCAAGCCTGCCATTCTTAATGTTCACTTTGGAGAACTAGCACTTCAGTTCTTTAAAATACATTATTAAAAGTTGCAAAAGATAGTATATTTACTTGCTTCAAAATTGTAAAGTAAAAAAAAATCTGAGTTGTAAATTGTTTCACTAGACACCCATTTCCTTTCCCAGAGGCAACCAATGTTTTCAGTTTCTAATACACTTTCATGGGGACTTTTTATTCATATGTAAGTAACATACACACATTTTGTCCCCTTTGCCAGTCTTAGATGACTGTAGTCACTTCTGAATTTTCAATTTAAAAATTTTAATATTACATTGGCTTTCGTTCTGTATATGTATATGACAAGCCTCATCCTATTTTCTTGCCAAAATGCATATTAATAATTGAACTTCCTGTAAGAATAATAATTTTATTAATTATGGTACTTAATATTTGATGCTGTAAAAAACACACCAGAATATATCTGACTGTACATAATTAAAGGTATTTCTAAACCAGGCGTGATGGCACGCGCCTGTTATCCAAGTGCTGGGAGGCAAGAGGCTTGGGATCGCTTGAGTTCTCAGGTACGAGACTATCCCGGGCAACATAGTGAGACTTAATCTTGAAAAAGCAGCCAAGAGTGGTGGCGGGCACCTGTAATTCCAGCTACCTGGGAGACTGAACTGAGACTGGGAATTGCTGGAGTCCACAGTACAGTACCCCAGGCAATATAGTAAGACCTAGTTTCAAAAAAAAAAGCCTAAGCTATTTCTTGTTCCTGTAAAGAAAAGATCTCAGACATTTGGATGTCATTCTAATCAGTGACTTAGGCACACAGACTCTTCACTACTGACTTCTTTTAAATCCTGTTGGGTCCTTGGCATTAGGCCAGCCAGTGCTCATGCTTGCCCCAGTGCAGACACACATACCTCACCTTGACTCCCATCCTGTTAAACAGAACATATACACATATCCTTGCATAAATGCAAAGGAAGCTTCAAAGTGTGGTCATTCATATGCCCAGAAAGTAGAACACTAACATTGGTGAGTCCTACATTCTTTAACATAGTCATACATGTAGTTGTAAAATACATGATACAAAATTGATAGCATAGACTGGAAATAATCTAAGTCATAAACTAACCTGTAGCAGTTTAAATAAGCCTGAGGTACTCCTTATATCATGCATCTATATTGAAATTCTGTGGTTTTTAAATTTGAAGGTGTTTATTTGCATATTTATAATAGTTTTGAATGATTTTCCTCTCTTTACAGCCTCTACATAAGAGTCTAGATCCAAGCAACCTGGAACATCTCATAACACCATTGGTTACAATTGGGCATATTGCTCTACTTGCACCAGATCAGTTTGCTGCTCCTTTGAAGTCTTTGGTAGCTACTTTCATTGTGAAAGATCTTCTTATGAATGATCGGGTAATTTATATTTTTTACACTTATATTCTTTGTGTGTTTTCTTGTAAATACTTGTACAGCAAAGGGATGAAATGACATAGCACTTTGCCTGGGTATGTTTTTTTCTTATTTTTTGAATATGATATCTTTCCAGTTTACCTAAATTAATTATTGAACCATCTCTTTAGTTGAGCATATTCATGAAACCTGAAATAAGTTCCTGATAAATAAAAAATATAACCTGATGCTATTTCAGCTTTTATAGAGGTTTAATTTTCATAATGATACCTATTTTTAAAAATGTGAAGACTTAGAAACTAATTTGCAGTATGGTTGTCATGACAATGGTTTTCCCTTTCCCTACATACATAGAAACTTAAAAGGGCCCTGAGAGAAAATATTGGGGAAGAAATAATGATTTTATCTGTTTTGTGTTTGGGTCTGGGACAATTGCTCTCTTATGGCTAAATGCAAATTTAGGCATGTGTGTGTATATTTTATGTAGGCATATACATAACCATTCAGTTTTGTGTCTATTGTGTGCTCAGCACTGTACCAAATTCTCTGGAGAATTAAAAGAAATATGAAATAAAGTTTTCCTAAAATATAATGAGAATTCTTAAAATGTATAGCTGTATTACCGTATTTCATACTCTTCAATTTTCTTCCATTCTTTTAATTTCAATTCTACTAATACTTTTAATTAGTTGTTATGAAAAGGTCATTTGTAGGAGAAATAGAAATAGTCAAGATTATTATATGTATTAGACTACTAGTGAATTGTGCCTCTTTTAACTTCAGTCAATTATTGATTGTGATTTGGAAACTAGGAGTCTGCATTAGTTACAGTTGTCTATTAGTTCCCCTCTGTGTCCTTCAGATTTATAAATTCATGCTTATCTGTGTTTATAACTCATCACCTTAGAGTTCTGTGATTACATTGGAAATTTATTTTGGAGGGTATTTTCATCTGAGATTTCAGAGAAATGTAAACCCATTAAACCCATTAACCTCTTCTCTCCTCCTCTTCTCTCTTCTCTTCTCTTCTCTTCTCTTCTCTTCTCTTCTCTTCTCTTCTCTTCTCTTCTCTTCTCTTCTCTTCTCTTCTCTTCTCTTCTCTTCTCTTCTCTT
>PVHY01015446.1:0-36000 GCA_004024945.1 Uropsilus gracilis
AAAAAAAAAAAAAAAAAAAAAAAAAAAAAAAAAAAAAAAAAAAAAAAAAAAAAAAAAAAAAAAAAAAAAAAAAAAAAAAAAAAAAAAAAAAAAAAAAAAAAAAAAAAAAAAAAAAAAAAAAAAGAAAGAAAAAGAAAAATTCTTTAAAATCAGTAAATAATTTGATGTATAAAATTGTTTACAAGATATATGTAATAACTTTTAAAAATGTAATAGTTAACCAAAGTTTTTAGAAAAAAGTCCAGAATAAGGACAGGAATTTCATAATTTATCATGTTATATAAAGAATGAGAAGTATATGCATATTCATACCTTGCATGATTCATGATGGCATAAGGATGGAAACAAAACAAAGATTCATCAATAGATGAGCAGTGATATCTACACAAATGTATATTATTCTATCATAAAAAAGAAGGAAATACTGATACATGCTATAACATAAATGGTCCTTGAAAACATTTCCTAATTAAAAGCAGTCATCACAAAAGACCATATATTGTACAATCCCTTTTACATGAATTGCCCAGAACAAGCAAATCCAGAGACACAGAGAGTAGACTAATAAGTGACTGCCAGGGATGAGGGAAGAGGAAATAGGAAATGTTGCTTAATGGGTATGGGATTTCTTTCTGGGCTAATATAAAAGATTTAGGATTAGAAAAAGCTGATAACTGCACAACTTTATTACACTAAGTTGACTACATTAAAATCAATGAACTGTACAATAAAAGTGGCTAAAATAGTGAACCATATTACTCTTACCTCATTAAAAAAATAAGCACCATCTGTTTTTATCATATTTCTTTAAATCTGTCTGGATAAAACAAACTTTCAGATTTTTACCCTTTCCCTGAATCTATTCTTTGTCCTTAAATCTTTCCATTTCTTAGCAGGCTTTTATTCACAGTATTAACCCTTTTTTGATACTACATAAAATTCTTTTTCCATTCATTCTTTCACATCTTCAAATTATGCTTATGTCTAATCTAATGCCCCATAGTTAAAAAACATTCAGTTCCTCTACTGTTTATGGCTCATTTTCCTCCTTTCATTCTAGAGTAGGGCTGCACATCAATGGCTATTTCATGCTTCTCTTGTCAGGCAGATTGTTTTTTATGTACATAGTAGTGTTGTTTTTTTTTTTCATATCATTGTTAAGTTTTGGACAATATATGATTTCTCTCCTCAGGGGTGGTCACCATAACGCCAAGCAGATCTTTGACATTAAAGATTAGCTTTAGTTAGGAATTTCTACAAACAATGACAACACTAGTTTAAAACTAATCCATTCAAACTAGTACATTTGCTCCTCTGCTACATGCTAAATTATTCTGCAGGTCTCATACTTAATACAAGCCTAAGATTATAACCTATAAAAGCTTTTAAAATATATATTAATAAGCTATTTTAGGATAATTAATCATAGTGATTAAAATATGTACAAATTTGTGCAGGCCTGGCTGGCTATGATAAAATTAGCTAAATACGGTAAGGGATGGTGCAGGGGTCGGGCGCAGGCCATAACAGGACCCAGAGGCTGTTTGGTCCCAGGCTCCTGCGAGTGGCACCTTCTTCTGGCTGGGAGGTGGGACCGTGTGGGACTAGTTCAAACCTCTGAACTGAGGAGAGGCCTCTGGGCCCTGCCCAGGTAAGAACCTGCACGGGGACACATGGACATACACACACACACACACACACACACACACACACACACACACACACACCCCAACCACACACCCCCTGTGTTGCTTTCACTTCAGTCAGTCCTTAACAGGAATTAAGAGCACAAATAATTCAGCCACAGATGCAGAATGGGTAAGGGAACAGATAAAGATCCTGGACACACATATCTCCTGGGCAGGACACAAAGAACATGGAGAGAGCCACTTTGTACAGGACTGGGAAACCAACTAAGGTGACGACTTCTCACAGAATCACACCTGTAGTCTCACTGGGGGCTGGGAGCCAAAATAAAGATGCCTTCTATGAGATCAATGTGCCCCTCTCATTTCACAGAGACCTCTCATTCATCCCCAAAGCAAAGCTGCAAACTGTGGGAGCAGAGAGAAGTGGGACAGGACATCTGTAGATTCCTATCCCCATCAAGGAACTTTTCTACTGATAATGGCTACAAGCAAGGTCGCCTAAACCTCAGACCAGAACTGTAACACAACAGAGCAAAACTGCATAAAGAGCTAATCAGAGGAGATAGCCAGCAAGAATGAGGAGACACTGATAGACTCCAGAGGATCATGGACTGGCTGCCTGATGCAAAGTTAAGACGGAAACCTAAGCAGCATGGTTTGCCCTGTTCAAAGTGCACAGACCCTCACCCTGGAAAAGGATACTGCTGCAGAAAAGGAAGAGACCAACAGGCTAAATACACACCACAAACAGCAAGGAAAGAAGAGCTTGAGTGACCGGAGGGGGTGGCAGGGGGAAGGAGAAGACATTCCCAGGGGTATCAACAACCATACAAGGATGACTAATGTAAGAACCTTAAAAAAGAAAAGAAAATAACTAAATAAGTTAGCTAATGCATAATCACATCCACATATCGACAATGAAAAAGCCTATCACGTTTTTCTTTCTCATTTGTTCATTTACAACACACTGAGTATTATAAGTCAAGCATTGTTCCAAGTCTAAGAAATACAAAATTGATCAACAGAAATACGATAATTCTACAAAAACTGACAGAAGTAAATAAACACAGGTAGAGGGGAGTTGTTAAAAGATAATAAAACAGAGGGTGTGGTAGCGTGCACCTGTAATCCAAGTGCTGGGTAGGCAAAGAGGCCATGGATCAACTTGAGTTCATGGGTTCATACTACCCTGGGCAACATTGTGAGACCTGGTCTCAAAAAAGCAGCCGGGAGCCTATAATCCCAGCTACCTGGGAGGTGAGGTTGGGGATCACTTGAGTCCATGGGATCAGTACACCGTGGGCAATATAGCGAGACCTAGTCTAAATTTAAAATAAAATAAAATAAAATAAATAAATAAATAAAATAAAATAAAGATAATAAAACAAGGTAATCTGGTGGAGAAATGTCAGAAATGCTGAGGTAACACATTAGTTGGCTAAAATCTTTGAAAATGAATTACAAGAAAGATGCAAAATTCACACACACACAACAGCATATTGGAGTGAAGGCACAAGTAAGTGGAAAATGACTTAAGCTGAAAAATAAGATTTCACATGATAGAGAAAATAAGGGAGAGGGAAATCTATTAAATGTTAAGCTTCTAACTATAATAAATGGGCATGAAAAAGTTTCTGTTTCTAAGGACAAGGGCAGTAGTGATAGGGTGTGCCCCCCCCCTTTTGTTTAAATGCTAGGGTGTGCCCCCCCCCTCCTGTTTAAGATTGCAGATTTCAAGGACAGGTAATGTTAAAATGGGGGAATGACCTTAGCTGGAATTTCCCTTCAGGGGGATGCAGGGGGAAGAAAGAAGTGAAATAGTCAAGGTGAAACAGATTTCCTGGAAGGCAGAAAATCAGGATATATAAAGGGTGTGCAAACAAAAAAAAAGATTGGATTCAGGATTCGATTCCATTGGGATTCCAATATGGAGAGGAGATGGGAATCGGCCATCTTGTAAAAATGTAAGCCATGTGAGCTTGGCCATGTGGCCACCTAGGGCCTGCAACCCTCGGCTGACCCAGGCTGGCAGCATGTGTGCTAAATGCAGTTAATAAGTTTGCAGATTTAAACTCCGTGTTACGTGTTAAAGTTTGTTTTGCTAAGTTTAACTTGTGTCTGCGAGAGGCCGTGCAAAAGTTAGGCCTGGAAAAAAAAGTAAACTTTGCTGGTTCAACACCATGGAATTCCTGCTACCTGAAGGTGACAAGGAGAAGACAGCGTGGAAGACAAGGAGGAGCAATCAAAGAAACAAGTCTTCAAGCGTCTGGAGATGGACTCTGACTGGACATTGGTGAGATGATCTGAACTGAGAGACTGAGGATTTTGGGGCAATCTGGAAAAGGACTTTAAACAATACTGAGAAAGGGTTTGGTCAATGTTAAAGTATTCTAAGTCTTACATGTTTCTTATGCCATTATTAGGATAATTAAAAATCACTTTGTTAAAAATAAATTAGTCTGCACTGCACTGATAGTCTTGCAATTAGTTCAGTATTTTGGTTAAAAAAGCTGGAGATGGTGGTAAAAACCCACAAGTAAAAAGTTTAAACTGTGTTTTAAAGTTTTTCTTTTTAAGTCTAAAAGAGAAAAAAAAAAAAGCAGAAAGAAGCTGGTAGCTGATATTTGCATATCAATGGTAAAGGTAATCAGTGAAAATGCTAATAAAGAGTGTGTAGCCTGCTTTGTAAAGAAAAGCAGGCAGATAGGGGTAAACAGTTAAAGTCAGAAAGTCTTCATTTTACCCACTTTCAGTAGTTAAGGAAAAAGAGCATCAAGCAGAGTGACCAAAAGTCCTGATAAAAACTTTAAAAGAACTGTCAACTATCAAAGGGCAATAACGATTATGAAGGGTGTAAAATAAAGCTGTTAGAATTTACCTTTTAAGAACTGTTTGCTTTGGGCAATTAACTGAGGTTGTTTCTGAACTGGTAAGAATCAGAAAAAAAAGTCCAAATTAAAAGATTATCTATTATTGTCCTGTCTTGCTGCTCAAGGCTCCCATTTGATCTATTCCTTTAGTTCCCACACACACCTGACTTTATATTTGGGTGTATTTGGATTTGCTGCTTTCATTGTGTTCCATGTACCACAATCTACCTGATTTTACTCTGGTTGATAATGGTACCCCTGGCTGTGAGGTGGATCTAATCTAAAATCTTGCTGTTAATGTTAGGGTTTGAAATATCCCCTCTCCAAACTGCTTACATCTGGACCTAGATTCTAAGCACTGACTTTTCTTGAGTTGAATGACTCAATGCTGGGTATGTTAACTGTCTTTCTCTTTGTTATATTAAAATTTATTTTTCTACATTGTTGCTAGTTTTTAGACAGTATGATTTCTCCCCTCAGGTGTAGTCCCATAAAATTCCCACCACCATAACACCTATGATTCATTGCCACAGTGCCATGTGCTATTCTCTCTCTGCTTTGACCTCTCTCCTCCCCTACTGTATAACTCAGATATACGGTCAGTTTGTAATTTTTGTCTTTTCCTTTGAGCCATTATTCTGTTTCTCTATATTCTACCTGTAAGTAAAATCATTTGATATTTATCTTTTTCCTTCTGGCTTAGTTCTCTTAGCATAATTATTTCTAGCTCCAGCTATCCATGTTGCTGCATATATTCATCTTTTTTGATCACCAAGTAGTATTTCATTGTGTTTATATACAACATCTTAATTCATTCATCCTTTTAGAGGCATTTAGGTAGTTTGCGTACAGTAGCTAGCTCAGCAAAAACATAAGAGTGTAAGTCTCCTTTCACATGTGTTTTTGTGTTTGTTGGGTAGATTCCCAGGAGCAGAACTGTTAGATTATGTAGTTAGATCCATTTTTAGTGTTTTGAGGAACCTCAAAAAAAAAAAAAAGCTTTTTATAGTGGCTTGATCAGTTTATATTCCCAACAACAGTGTAAGAGGTTTCATTTCTTACCACATTCTCATCAGCATTTGTTGTTTCTAGTTTTTTATTTTTGTTTTCTTCTAATATGGGCCATTCTCACAGGTGTCTTCATTGTTTTTCTAATTTTATTATAGTTTTCCTGATTCTGGATTGTTCCCTACTATCTGCTGACTAAAAAAAAAAACAATGATAGATATAAGGTCCCATCAGGGAAGAAAATGTGGGGACCACCCTAGAGCCTGCTGAGTCAGACCCACACATGCGGGCACCCCTCTGTGCCCAAATGCTGCCTGGAGCCTGCCTCTTGGCTGGGGGTTGTGGGGGGGGAGGGGGAGGGAGGTTTGCCTCCACTCCAGTCAGCTCCATCAGGAAAAAGGAAAACTTGCTGGTCCAACCCACAGAAACAGAAGAAGCGAGGGAGGGGTAAGAATAAAGGTCCTGAACACACATACCACCTGGGCAAGACTCAAAATGAGCATGGAGAGAACCACTGAACACTGGACTGTGAGACCAAGTATAGAGACAATGTAATAAAGGTTTACATCTACAGCATCACCAGAGGACTGGGAACCAAAATTCCGGTTCACAGATGCCTTCAACAAGGTCAAAGCACACCCTTTTTCCACAGGAAGGTCACAGAACTGACAGTAGCCCCACAGCAGAGCTCCAAACCCAAACTGAGGAGATCAGTCAAGACCTACCATCTGCTGCTGATGGCTGTTTCCATCAAGGAACCTCTCTACCAAAAAATGGTGGGAGTCAGGTTCCCTAAGCCAAAGACCTGAAATACAAGGCAAAGAAGCAACAAAATGGGAGAGGAAACAATGAAAATGACAGCAACCCAGAAGTAGGAGGCCAAATGAGCTTGGACTGCCTGACAAATGAAAATTAGGACTGAAAATATACACAGCATGGTCTACCACATCCCAAGAAAACACATCTTCACTCAGGACAAGGACATTACTCCAGAAAAGGAAAAGATCAATGGGTCAAATATGACCAAAGAGCAAACAGCAGTAAGAAAGGAGGCAGAGCAAGGGGCTGGGGGTGGGGTGGGGAACGAGCAAGAAATTCCCAAGGGAATCAGCAATCATACATTGTATGAAATTCAAAAATTAAATATTATTAAAAAAAACTGAATAAAATATTTGGTCCATTATGTGATATTTATGGAGGAAAAATACATTTTTCAAAAACAGATTCATGTCCCTCTAAAATGATCACTTTTTCTTGATTATTTAACATTTATCTTTCTGTTTTCACTACAAGTAATTTTTTTTTCTCCCTCAAATGGAGTGGAAAGGTAGGAAGTAGTCCTGACAACCTACTTCTTTTTTCTCACAGAACCTGTTTGATGCAGATGTGAATAGAAGAAAAGGTACTATAAAGTGTCCTCCAGGTATCATAGGGGCATCAAAGGAGAGAGAGTGCTGGGGGAAATTATTATTACCATGGAAAATAATGATCCTAAATCTAAACAGTCCTAAAACATTTTCTTATAAAAGTATATCTCCAGCCGGGCACGGTGGCTCATGCCTGTAAGCTTCAGGTTATGAAGCTGCTGGGACTAGGGATCACGGCTCGAGTCCCGCTCAGGGCAACACAGTGAGACCCAGTCCCAAAAAATAGCTGGGCGTGGTGGTGTCTGCCTGTAATCACAGCTACCTGGGAAGCTGAAGCTGGGGATCACTTGAGTCTGTGGTACCATGGGCAATGTGAGCCTGCGGTTCCATGGGCAAAAATAGTGAGACCTAGTCACATAAATAAATAAATAAATAAATAAATAAATAAATAAATAAATAAATAAATAAATAAATAAATAAATAAATAAGAGTTTAGATGTTAAAACATAAAAGGTATTTATAAATATGAGGCATTTGCGTTGATTTTAACACAAATCTGAGGATGAGGACAATGCAAAAATAAGACTATTGGAAAACAGCACAAAAATGCAAATCAAAATCCTTTAATACCATAATGTAAGCATGGGGGAAGGGATATATCAGTAACTTTTAGCTATAACCAGGACAGAAAAACAGGTTTCCGGTTGGTCATTGCTTGAAAGAGATTGCATTTTATTTCCTCTTTGGAGAAGTGTCTATTTAGTTCATCTCCCCATTTTTTGACTAGGCTTCTTGCTTTGTTTTTTCTAAGTTGTGTGAGTTCCTTGTGAACCTGTGTTATCAAACCCTTATCACTTTTGTGGAGGGCAAAAATTTTCTCCCACTTGGTTGAGCTTCTTTTTGTTTTGTCTGTTGTCTTTTTACCTGTACAGAAGCTTTTTAATTTGATGTAGTCCCAGCTGTTTATGTTTTCCTTCATTCTTTTGCCAGATCTGTAGATGTGCCCAGAAATGGATTTTTGAATTTTAACACCCAAAGGAGACCTCAATACTTATACAGAGACACCTGTACTCAGATGTTTGGTGTAGCACTATTTGTAATTGCAAGTACATGGAAACAACCCATGTGTCTCAAAACAAATGAATGGATGAAAATGATATGGTATAGATACACAACAGAATATTACTCATCAATTAAAAATGACAAATTTGTGCTTGCTTCAGCAGCACATATACTGAAACTGGAACGATACAGAGAAGATTAGCATGGCCCCTGCACAAGGATGACATGCAAATTCATGAAGCGTTTCATATTTTTAATTAATGAAATTGGAACTACCATATGACCCAGCAATTGCTCTCTTGGGAGTTTACCCAAAGGAAACGTCTATGTGGGTAAAAAGGGACACCTGTACTCGGATGTTTATTGCAGCACTATTTTTAATTGCAAGGACATGGAAGCAACCAAAATGCCCGAAAACAGATGACTGACTGAAAAAAATGTGATATATATACACAAGGGAATATTACTCACCAATTAAAAATGACAAGTTGGATGGTTTTACGATAACATGGATGGACTTAGAAGAATTCATATTAGCCGAAACAAGTCAGGAATAAAAAGACATTAATATATGGGGCATAGGAAAAACAAAAGGCCAGGAGGAAAAGTCAAAACAAGCTAAACACCAAACTAAAGAACACAACTGGGGAGGGGGGATAAGGGGGAGTAGTGAAGGAGGGTAGGTGGTGGGTGAACCCCAGGAATACAAAGATGTGAAATATATATATATATATAAATTATTTAATTTAAAAAAATAAAGAGATTGCATTTTAACTATATGAATGTATGAAACTTCTCTCTAGTTAAGATACAAATATATGTTCTGCTTTGGATCTTCAGACCTGAAAATGCTTGAGAAAAACTGAAAAAGTACTTAGTGCTTATCATATTACACATCAGTTTATTATGTGATACTGATGTTTATTCTTTTTGATTCTGATTTTGATTCTAAATGTTATTTTCTCTTTTTTTTCTTAATGTTTCAGTCCCTTTTGTTCACTCTCATTTTTCTGAGCACCAATGTTGATGTTGCTAAGAAATTTATCTTTTGTTCTCTCATTGTATACATTTTCTTATCTATTATTTTGCATTCAGCTACTTCCTAGTAAGTACACCAAGTTGGTATTTTATCTTAGAAACTCTTACCTAAATCTATAGTGACCACTGAACATGTCAGTAGCAACTTTTTAACTGTCATCTCTGCTTCTACACTTAAAAAATGTTTTCAATACACTCTATATTTCTGCCAGTGACAAGGTAATGTATAAAGTTGTTTAATAACTTTATAGTTTTCCATGATCCTACTGCCTTCAGTGTAAAAAAATCTAAAGTCTTTAGTTTGAGACACAAGCATGTATGTATACTAACACACACACATATACTTAGTATGACACTTCAGTGTGGAGCCCATTATCATCTCTCTAAAAGTAACTGCTCTAAAAGTAACTGTGCTTTTGAACCAGTTGCTTCATGTTTTTAGAAAACACTACTTTATCATTACTTATTATTGGATTACTTCCATAAATTTTACAATCAGCTGCAGTGGCAGTTAAATTCAATAGTTACCAAGCATTTTATGACAAGCATTAGGATATCTTCAGAATTTTGGTCAGGCTACTTCCTTGCATTTAACTTACACATGGACTTCAAATTTGATCCTTTCAGTGTTTTAAAAAGTTTCTAAGTTTTATCAGTACTGTGTTTAGAGATTCATAAATGGAAACTTCCAGTAAGTATAAGTAATAAACATAGCTAACATTTGTAAACACATTGTTATAAGACAGACATGGTACATCTTTTTATGATTCATTAAATTCTCTTAATAAAATTTTCTATTAAATCTTTCATTTTATTGAAAAAATATAAAAAGAAATGAAACCTTTTAAAGAGGCTGATTTACCCAAGGGTACATGCAAAATTTATACTTAATTCTACATCTTTCTGCCTACAAATGTTCATGTTCTTAAATGCTAAGTACAACCCCATATTGCAAAATGATCTTTTAATACACATAAACCAAACAAAGGCATAATAAGCTAAAGTAAATATTCATCTGAATTTTAAAACTTCCTACAATTTTCATTTTCCAAAATCTATTCTATTTACTATTTGACAGGATTTTAAATAGCAATACACTTGTTTTCAATAGAAGGAAAAATATGAACCTTGAAAACCTGAATGAATGCCATTATTTATTCAGTAATGAAAATATTTAAAATAACCAACAGTACCTTCTCTCTTAATACTGTGTCCTCAAACATTCTTTCATATAGAAAACTCATTTTATTATTCAGTTTATAAATTACCATGTTGCTCTTACTAATACTGATCATGTAACATCTATTTCTTAGACTAATAAATCTGTAAACGTTTAGAGCTGTACATCCCAAAAATAAAAAATTTGTCTTCAATAAATATATGTCTAGAAACTATATATGTATGTCAATATGATAAGACTATACACTACAGAATGCACTCCACAATAGAAACAAAAACTATGAAATAAAAAAAAAAACAAAAAAACATGAATCCTGGTAATTTTCCTGCATTCCAAATGATTATCTTGTTCACTCTCTGAAACTGATCATCTAAACTGGTGTATCTTGAAGGGTACAACGCATACAAATTACCTGGAAATTTTGTTCTTAAATGGGATTCTAAATCTGTATGATTTAGGTGGGCCTGAGATTCTGCACTGCTAACAAGCTGCCAAGTGATGAAGATGTACTAGACAAGAGATGAATGTCCAGTGAAATTTATGCTGCTATGTTCTAGGTAGTAAGATAAACAACTGATTCCAAAGTCAACTTCACAACCATGGTGAAAGTGAGAAAAACTGCATTTTAAACCATACAACAATTATTATATACAAGAAACAATTCTGAAATGTAGGTAATCAATAGGATATGCAGACACATGGCTAAACTCATAGTAGCATAAACTTATTTTGTTTTCATACATTTCTAGCACCAAAAACAGCAGTGAATAGAAATAAAGAAAATGAAATTGATTAAAACATATATTTATATATGCTTCCAAATTAGTAGACAGGAACTGTGGTTAACTATTATGAAATAACATTTATTTCATATAATATTATGTCAGTAAGTAATGAGAAATCTTTTTTTAAAAATAAATACAAAGTGAGAATGGCCAAAGTATACTATTTTAAAGCCCTATCTTAACATTTACAAACTTTAAAAGGTCTAGACAGCTTAAATGTATGTAACTGTGTGTATGAAACTCAGGTAAATTCGAAATATAGTAGAGTAAAATAGGAAAGTATTTTGGTCTTACTGTTAGTTTTTCAGTTCCTAAGCAAAATTCTGAAGTTCTAATACTGGTAATTGTATGAGAACATTTCATCTTTACTCTCCAACTAAACAGTGAAATAAACCACATTAAAACTGGCATCATATCCAAACTTCAATTATTTACCTTGTCAATCATTTTTCTTGCTTCCACTTCCTCACTGTTGGGATTCTCTAACTCAATGGTATAAGTACCCTTGTCACTTTGGTCATCATCATTATCCTTTTCAGAAGTAGCAGAAGTAGCTTGATTTTTTAACATTTTATCCATCTCCTGGCTTGGTCTGTGCCCAAGACTCCCTGAACTTCTTAATAATGCAGTTTGTAGGAAGGGAATTGACACCGATGGCTCCTCTGATTTCTGTTTTAGCAATTTCCCATGTGGAACACCATGCCCCCCTCTGTGATGCGTAGAGCTAGTCTGTAAAGACAAAGAAACCACTTTGGCATCTGCTGTTGGAGATTTTTTTCAAATTTTGTATGTGGTGTTGAATAAGAAGTTTCCTAACATAAGAGCCCCACATTCTGAGTTAATGAACTTAACCTTCTTTGTCTGGAACTGTCTTCATCAAAGAATGCAATCATAAAAGCAATAGATTTTGACTTACAATAGATTGACTTACAATAGATTGGTCTTGATGCTTTTCAGCAGACTGGACCTTGTGAAGCTTTTTCTGTTCTGAATGGTGACGCCTTAAGTGTTCCTCAAGAGTTGCACGTTTGCTACAGCGCCTGTGAGTCCCAGCATTTTCTGAATCACTCTGTGTACCATCATCATGTTTATTTCCTGGGCATAAAAAGGAAGTCACATAATAAAAAAGGGGAAAAAATGAAGAATTTAAAAGTATAAAGTGCTGCATTGCACCCTTCTATTTCAATATTTTTTTTTTATTAATAGGCTCCAAAAACTTCCCTCTCTGCCAATGCTTATATCCAAATTTTAATCAACCAACAATAAAGTTCATTATAAATAATTAAATAGGACAGTGTTTTGCTCTTCAAAAACTGACTGTGTAATGGATCCTCAATGACCTACAAATAAAGCAATGGAATATCATTTGCAATAGTCCTTATTAGTAACAATAGACATTAACCTAGCTTTTAAACCTTATACCTTTTGTAAGCAATCAAAAATTTATCTTTGGCATTACAAACAAGAGACTATATTAACGTTTAACATTACACAGGAAATGAGAATGCAAATGCCATAAAAATATGATGAATGCTAGTTTACTTACAGTGGCATTCAACATTTCTAAATATATATATAGTATACCTCTCACCTTTTTAATTTCCTACCAATTATTGGGTAATTGTTTATAAATGTCTTTTCAGCTATGACTGTATGGAATCCTATGTAAATCTAAGCATATACTAGGAAAAGGGTATTAAGCTAAATACATTCAGATAATAATCTGTTTTTTCTATCCATAAGCAACATTGAGTGAAGCTAGAAAATATTTGAATTTCAAACATTACCTTTCTGATTTTTTGTTAACCCCATATAGTTCTATTAGGGATAAAATATGAAATTTAAAGAAAATTACTTGACTTTTCCCACAGATTTAGACTTCTCATTACTTAAATAATAATTAGAAGAAATAATCAAATGATAATTATTATTATAACATGAAGTTACACACAAAAGTTAGTCTATATATGTTTTAGGTCAGCTCACAAATAAGGGCTTAAAAGATAACTTCTTTAGATGAAAACTATAAATAATTCTTGCCAACTAGGTGCAGTCTAATGCTTCCAGGATTGAATCTAATTTTCACATTTTTGGGGGGCTAAAATTGTGTTGTGAGCATCTGTTGCATAATGTGGCATGAAATAAACTGACGAACTGAACTAAAAATCTCTGGGTGAAGAGAAAGGCAATGGAATATGTTGGATTTTAATACTCGCGAGTTTCAAAAAAATTTAGAGATTATCAATAGTTTCTAATGATTTCACACAAAAGGAAGAGTTGTAAAATGTGACATGAAAAAAGGGTGATGTTTTGGAAAAGCAGCAAGAGATCAAAGGGAGTAAGACCAAAATGGGGTTTTTCAGGGAGTACTCCTAGCAATGACAGATGGTGAATATTATAAACATCACATAGAACAAGAATAAATTTAAAGTAATCAAATTTGTAGCATTCAAAATATACTCTGAAAGGAAAAAGTCAATGTTTAATTAATAAAACCATGTCTTTGGTAATTAGGCTAGGATTAATAAATGTAACACCAAAAAAATCTACTTGTTCAAGTACAAAACTCATTTAAAAAAATGATTTATAACCTATTTCTTTCCTGCATTGAATATACTGAAAAGGAATTAAGTTTGTAAAAGCCAGAAGTAACTAAACTTTAATGTCCTAGAAGAAAACCAAATACCCCATCTTATACAAATACATAAAATAAAAACATCTTTAAAAAAATTTAGTAGTTCTTTAACAAATGTATAAAATGTAGTACCTAAATGGCACCAGGTTCTTAGGTCCTTTTAGTATCTTTTCTTTAAGTTAAAGTTTTAAAACATTCCCTCAGAGATTAGCCATTTCTTTGTTTGGAAATTATTTCCTCTTGTGTTCCTTGGTACTACACAAGGTGAGAAATCTGATCAAGATTTATAGTTTGTTTTTATTTACATACACAAAGAATTAATAGGAAATCACGCTTACTACGTTTTCCTTTATTGTTTTGTCTATTATTAACTATGTCTAAATATACTGAAGTTCTTATAGCGATTTTTATCAAGTCAGTATCTATAGCTAAAAAAAGTTGCTGCTCTCCTAAAGGGTAAAAGTGTATGGGCTTTGTGAACATTATTTTCTTCACTGTCCCAAAACACATGCACTTTACTCTTGTAGGAGCAAAGATTTTTGTTTATGATTTGTTTTACATACTGTCATGTTTTTCACTGATCTAGTCAGTTGCTGTAAATCTACTATAATAAAATTGTTAATTGCTAAAATTACATTTACTTAGAACCTACATGTAATTTTAATAACCTAAATTTTTGAAAATCTTTTTCTAATGATAGTAGTTCTAATTTAACATGGACATTAATGCCTATATTTGGATATATGCTAATGAGCCTTGTTCAGGAACAGAGAATATTATAAATTATGACCAAAAATTGATAGTTAATATAGAAAATAGTTATAACCATAAAAGCTATGATGAAAGGTTTAATGGAGATAATTTTTAAATTAGTTTTCAAAAAATTCTTACCTAAATTTTTGTTCATGAGTTTTAAAAAAGACCATATTACATCTAAATTTTTAAGATTTATTGTCTTTTATATTGTACTATGATATCTAATTCATAAAAATGTTTAACTGCAAACGGGCAGTTCCATTTGTGAATTTTAGTCTATAAATACACGTCTCAGTTATGTATTTATGTATGTAGGATTATTTAGTATTAGTCAAAGATAATAACATGTAAAAAGTAGATATATATGCAGGTTATAGCTTATGAATATAAGCAAATAAATAATGGGCTCCAATGAAGAACAAGGTAATCAAATCATACCATCCAAAACTGCTTAGTAGAAAATCAGAAATAGGGATGGGTAAAGTCAGGATTAGTCCTATTGATCACGAAATTATTCATAATTTATTCAGGTTACTAAGCATCACATACTCAAATCCCAGGTAAAGTTTTTGGTATAGATAGGAATATAAAGTAATATATCTTGAGGTCTCTAACCTCAACCAGCAGAATAGCTTATTAAAAATCCTTGTATAGGTAACAAAATAATCATATTAACATGCACTTGTTTCCCTTACAGAGAGCTTGCTAAATAAAGTTAAGATAGAGTAACAAAAATTTGTATTTAGTAAAGTCTAAGAAAAGTATAATTAGCAAACATATTAATGAAAGAGCAGCTGAGACCTCTACATAAAGCAATAAAGATTTTAATAACTATTTCATAAACTGTTGTTTATGAAACTATGACAGTTTACTTCATAAATTGATTTTTGTGAAAATCAGTTATGATTATTTAAAAAAAAAAATCCTACCACTACAAAAATTTTTAATTTGACTAAGTGAATTCCAGCATACCTAACCAAAAACTTCGGTTATATAAGTAACTGCTCAAAACAGTTTGAAGGACTCTACAAACAATGTGACTAAATTTTGAAAAGTCAAACTTCTGACTCACTATTAAAATGGCTTAATTTTTTTTCCAAAATATATGGTTATTTTACTGGAAGCATCACATAAATTCACAAACCCACTCCAGTTTTGGTAAGAAAACAAAGGCTATTTTAAATAAATGGATATGGCAGCATGTTTTTGTTTTTGTTTTTTTTAAATTTTAAAATCAAATATAACTTTTGAAAAAGCAGATTTTTTTTGTAGTGCAAATTACCTAAGTGTAGTTTGTAACTTGGAAGACTGAATTTTCTTTACCACACACAGGAAGTTCTGAAATGATCAATTCACTTTACCTTTCAACCTTTTCAAGTAAACTGGAACATCACTTTTAATACTTTTGGAATCCTCTTCTGTTCTTTCCCATACCATTTGAGGAGGGTTGTTCTGTGCTAGCCAGTCAGCTACTTTGTTTTCTGGTGCCATCATTCCTGTTTGAATACCTGGCAGATCTTGAGTTCCAGAAGACTTCTTTGACTTGTGGCGCTGATCAGAAGTAAATTTTGTCACATGGTCTCTAATAGTTACCTTGCCTGGGGTACTATCATCAAATTCAATGGTAAATGATGCATGCCCTGCACCTGTTGTATGGGAACTTGGTGTGTCTTTTGTTGGGATTTCATGAATAGTGCTCTCTGCTATTTGTGATGGTTGCTGAAATTCTTTTGTAGGGATTTCAAAATAACTTGGTTCCCTACAGAAAGGAAAAAGTACTTCTTCATTTGCAGCTGCAGACTGTTCCTCAGCTTGCTTGACATCTATGCTGCATCCTAATGAAAAAATAAGAACAAATTCAAAATATTTGGGAACTTCCAGTACTTGAGGGAGTATAGTAATGGCCACTTGTATTACTCCATGAGAATCAGAAGGCAGATCACAGTCTGGATGAAAAACAATGGGAATGTCATAGAGAAGAAGTAATTCTGATTATAAACATGGCAATCAGTTACCAATTAGGAAATGCAAGACAAGCAATGAAAGGATAGCAAATCAGCTAAAAGATGGACCTTGCATGCCTAGTATTTTTTCCCAGCTAGGATAAGAAACCATCAAGGTGTGAAAGAACTGAAATCAAACATAAATGAAGATGCATGTCTATTGTACATAGAGTGGTAAGAAAAAAATAAGAATTTCCTTATCAAGTCTGGAGGATGAAATATACGAAATATCAATGAACACAGTATAGCTCTAAAGGAGAACACATGCTGAAACAAGTAAGTTCATACCAAGTCAGTTAGTAAACAGTGCTCTAGAGTAACGATTCCACTTACCATTCTTCACCATCATATTCAGAGACATTACTTTTAGAATGGCAAAACAAAATAAAAAAACTATAAACTGATAGGATTTTTGTAAGAAGAGATATATTTTATACAGAATAAAAGAATGATTAAAGAGAAAACGTGTGATTTGCTTGCAGTGTTGCAATCCAAGCAGCAGTGTGAAAGAAATCAAGTAAAAATAGAAAATTCAGTAGCCAGCAAGTAATCCCAGAAGAAAATTCATGTATATTTCTATACAAGAGAAAATGCTCATATGTTAAAAATCTCTGGAGTAAAGATCAACAACAATAAAAGTTGGCAGAAAAAGCAAGCAATCCTGAAATACTTTCACTATCTATTGCCTCAGAAACAAACATAAAGGTATAAAAGTAAATGTATTCATACATACACTATGTACATGGCACCAATGAAATATATAAATGAAAATAAGTGAATCTTTTTTTGAAATATGCATTGCTATTACAAATGCAAAGTAAAATATAAAAATTAAACTTGTCCAAATTTTTCAGGAAGCAAAAAACCATGACTATATTCAAAATGGTAAATAATGATTTTAAATGAAAATATTTCCCAAAAGTTCAAGAAAGCCTTCCATTTTTAAGTTATTAGAAAAACCATTTATTGATAATTTACTAGCAAGGGAAGGCAATTATCGGAAGACTAGACTGAGATCAAGTGAAAATTTTGTCTTTTGAAACACCTTTTAAAATGTTCAATCTTGATGGAATTTTCCCAAGTGTTACAATTTCTTGGCAGTACTCTGAATATTAGACAGCCATGAAATTGCTTAGCTTTTTAGTGTGTAAAATGTGGCAGCAAAATCTCTGTGATTAAAGGTATAGAAGACATCAAGCTTCATTTCTTAAAAAAAAAAAGAGTAAAAAATTTACACAGAAGGTAAAAAGAATATTCAATGTAAAAATGATTCTCTATTCTTCTCAAAATCTACTTTTAAAGTTTTTTTAGAACTGAAATTTTTAAAAGTATATTAGAAAATCTGTATTGCCAAAGTGGTAAATCTACATGCTAGTTGAAAGAAGTTATATAAGATTGTTAACCTAAAGTAACATTTTCAAATTTTCTTCATTAGAGTCCCTGTTCCTTTTTTTATCATATGGATTCTAAGTGTATACTCTTAAAGCCTCTCACATAAAATTTCCCTGAGAGTAAAATGTATTAACTATCCCTAATATACTTAAGAAACTCATTAACAAGTGTTAGTTTGGCATAAACTGATTTATTTACAAGGTATCAATGTATTGCACTTGATCAATTTCACATAGTACAAGTGGTCTATAATCCTAACCCTATCTATTTATTTACATACACATGTAATGCATTAATTCATTTTTTTCTGCTTATCATTCAGGTAACAGAGTAATGCCAGGAGAAGGGTGCTGTAGAAACTACAAAAGAGTGTGTAAGAAACTACCATCACCTGGTTTCCAAATAAAATGACGTGGGTGAACTGTGAAGCAAGAAACACAAAGAGCTGGGCCAGGGTTATAGCATTTTATCACTCATTTGCCACTCATGAGTTAAAGAAACATTTACCTAATTTTCCTCCTTTGTGAAAGTAAAAATCAGTTACTATGGACATGCTTTCAACATTTTTTCACATTTGTTATAGCTGCAGAGATTACCTGCAAATCACTGTTTTTCAAGTTATCATTCCTTCAGTCTATGTCTAATAATCTTTACTCCAAGGACAAGGATTCTGAGACTTTAACAAGTTTATAACTAATTTATCTAGAAATCAATTATCACAATGTCACCTAGTACAAAAGAGTGTATAGGCAGCTTTTTATTTGATGATTAATTTAATGAGATAAGTATTAAGTGAAATAATACAAGTTACTCAGAACAAAGCCTTGCACACAAAAAAACTCTCTCCCAACTCTCCAACACAGCTAATATTAGGACACCAAAACTAAAAACCTGATTAAAAAAAAAAAATCAGATATGACTATGCCTATGATCTAAAATTCATAAGTTTTACTAACAGAGAAGTCCCACATGAAGAGCCTTTCCTTAAGAATTACAAATCTAGAAAAGGCGTAGAAATGATGACTAAGGATGAGACATATTGTGAAAGAGTTAATAGAGATAAGACAAAAACAATCAAGAGCAGACACACCACTCAAAAACAGTTTTCCAGGATCATTCAGAAAATAAACTAATAATCTTACATACTTCAAAATCTCTCAAGGAGATCACTATAATATACCAGGTTTCAATAATTGATATTCATGATGATGATTCTGAATCATAATGTAAATCTTTATATTCAATTGTGTTTCAAAAAGCAGTGAAAGTGAACTCATTTAACAGAAATTCAGGAAACAGTTTAACTTCCAAAAACAACTGTGAAAAAGAAATTTAAAATAATTAAAAATAAAAATAAAAACAACTGTTAGTTGTAAGAGCAAAATTTGGTGACCTGGAAAATTCCTTGTATAGAGCAATTCATTTCTCTAAAGATGATAGAAACATTAAGTGTGGGTTTAACATACATGGAAAATATAGGCCTAATAGAAAACTACTTAGTAGCGTTTTCTAAATAAATACAGAAAAAAATAAAACAGCTTTTGTCTCTCAGAACACTGACAGTGCATATTCTAAAATTTATAAGCTTAATATTCTCTTCAAAATCAACTTTACTAAATTTAAATATACTGATATTTTATTGTTAGATTTTATTATTAGTTCCGGTCACTAAATATTTAAACTTAGTAACTATGCTACAATTAATTACATATAAATAAGTCAGAAGAACTACTTGTGATGACATGCTTAGTGTAAGGTATTTTATGATTGTGTGACCATTCAGTAATACTTCTATCCCAGAATAACTTCACTTTGCTGTTACTAAACTGAGATAACAAACTTTATTTGAGATGAAGTAACTATAACTAGGAAGGCTCATTCTGCTTCAGACACTCATCCATTCAAACCCAGTACTCCAAACTACAAAGAATGTGAGCTCCCCTTTGCTAAAAAAAAAAAAAGAATTAGGAGTTACAATTTCAAAATTTTCAAAATTTCTAAATTTGGTTTGACTATATTAAAAAATTAAGGTGCAGGAATTCAAAATTCATTCCTGGTAGTTGCACACAACTTTTCAAATATATGAGGCACTTAAAAGTGTTTAATTATAACTTAAACAAATGTTTAAACCAAGTTGGAAGGTAGAAGAGGACACCTATAACTAAAGTAAGCACAGATTTTCTTTCTTAGTAGATATTCACACAATTTCACAAGAATGTCACTGCTCTACTTTAAATTCTGGCCTCTAGTGTTTTTTAGGTTATATGGGAAATCTGAAACTTGTGAAGCCACAGAGGAGAACATAAAGGAATTACAAGGTAGTAGATAATAAATTGTCATTTTTAGAATGCTCACATTCTGCAATTAGTACTAAGATTTTACATTCTAAAACTTGGTAACCAAGCAGCAAATCATTTTTTTGTTTTTACTAAATGAATATGCTTAGAACATAAACTAATCATAATTTGAAACAATTTTTTCTTAAGAAATGCCCTTGATTTCAAAATGATACAATGAAATAGATTTACTATGCTGTTTCAAATGTGATTTCACGATCTCTGCTGGCTTCATGAATTACTCCAGGTCAGTACACTTTTCACTCATCTTAGATACTGAAAAACTATGAAAGACAAATCTTAAAATGTCTTCACACTATGCAAGAAAACAGACTTCAAATAAGGGTATAAAACTGATTAATCTCACAGGGTGGTTTAAACTAATATTTAACACAAGACTTATATCATTTAATTTCTTCTAATTCAACAATAATCATAAAATATTGAGACAATTTTTAGTGATCCAATAGAAATTACACTCAATGAGGCAAGAAATTACACTCAATGAGGCAAGCCACAGAAGACTATAGACTTATTTTAGTATTTACTTTCATACACGTTAATGAGATTATTCTGGCTGCTTCAGTTTAAAATTTGTTTTATTATACTTATAGATATAATATAATATAATAATAGATATAGATATAATGGATCAATGTTTAAATGTCAATATTTTTTTCTAAGTCTTTTTATTTTGCAAGGTATATCCTTTAAGAATAACTGTGCTTGTGTGTGTGAGAGATTACTGTTGAAATGCTATCACATGCAGTTAAAAGCATGGAGTATGGAATCTCAAGCTACCTGAGTTCAAATTCTATACCTCCACTATCTGCTAGCCAGGTGACCTTGGTAAGTGAATTTACATCACTGAATCTCAGTTCTTATCTTACCTATAACTTCACTCTTCTGTACTAAACTGAGATAGTAAACTTACTTGAGATGAAATAACTAATGACTAAAGACATGTAGGGCACTTAAAAGAGTGTCTGTATAGATTAAGTAAGCTAACACAAGTGTCAGCTTTATTAGTAAATCAAAGCTCTGTCTCCAGGATAAAATTGTAATTCACTGTATTTGAGTATTAATTCAAATATATATACAAACATATATATAATATACAGCAAAATAAATACAGTATATACATATATGCGATCTACATATCTGTATATTTCAATTTCAAAAGTTGTTGTGTGAGGTGATATGACTAAATTTTTAATGGCTAGACAAAACACATAGACAATTATTTTCAGAATTTGGCAAATAGTTATATTCTGTTGTTTTCTTTTAAACCGACCACCTACTTAGTACACTTTTCCTCACTTTCTCTCCAAAGTGGCTCAACTGCACAATGATAACGTGCAATCCTTTAAAAAAGGAAATTACAGTTTAGCTAAGAAGGTATACTTAGAGTAAATCAAGTGAATTATTTACATATTACCGATATATGTATATATATGTGTGTGTGTGTGTATATATATATATATATATATATATATATAAAACCCAAATAGAGATACAGCTATATCATTTATAATTCTATATCACCTGTGTGTATTTGTATACATAAATATATTATCTGTGAGAGAAAAGCAGGCAGGACTCAGTATAACTCACGTGGGGATGCAATGGGAAAACAGACTAAAACAACTGGTAGTAGAACATAAGACTCTCAAAAGAAAGTGGACAAAATTAGTAAGAACCCTGACATGTAAGACTTAAAATCTACTTGACAGACAAAAGGCAGTCACTGATATTTATCTCAAAAAAAAAAAAAAAAAAAGACAGATTTATTATGCAAAAGGAACTTTTTAGGGAAGCTGAAACTAGAAATATGAAGTTCAATTATGATTCAATGAAGATAAAAAGGGCAACAGAGCAAGTAACATGATAAATGAGGTTAAGAAAGGAAGACACAAAGATTTTAAAGAGTAAACATTATTAATTCTTTCCTAATACTCATTTCCTAATTCTCCCTCCAAAAACAATTCCAACATTCTAAGTATTCACTCTTCCTTGACACCTGTATTAGAGGGGAAAACTAACTCCATACTCAGTTTCATAGTGTGCACGATTGGCTTAAGAATACGCTCATAGTTTTGCAAAGGAATGGTTCAGAAATAAGCAAATCAGCCACTCCTGAACTTGTGAGAGGTCAGTGAGATGAGAAACCCATTGAGAAATACATTGAGAAGTTTTCTCCCAACTTCTGAAGAATAATCTTCTAGAAATAACCTTTGCTATTCTCTGTAGCTACTACTGTGGGTAGAAGAGCTAATAGATGGAAGGAAACCAGCTAGCAGATGATAATGTTGAGATGCTATGCTAACCAACTTTGTTAAGGTTCAGTTACTTTATTTAAGCCTTCCTGCTTAAGATTCCTTCTAATGCCTCAGGGTAGCACTCTTGTTCTGTTTTATTTTTTTTCTTTTTTTTTACGTTTGAAGGTGTAACACTAAACTTCTGAGTTTGGGCATGAAAAATATTATTTGATAACAGATATAAGGAAGTCTTGATGGGAATTTATTTGTAAAGTTGATACACTTCAGTTTAGGGGCACTGTTAGATCACATAGATAAAGCCATTTCCTTTAATTTATACCTTGGTAAAGACAGAGTATATTTAAAGAACCAGTATTCTTATTCTCCAGCTAAGAAAACTGTCTTAATTATCTTGGAAAACTAGAGTTACAAGAGGAAAATTGAAATTTCTCATGGAATCTATCCTGACTGAGAGCCAGACTAAGATTTTCACACTGTATTTTTGTCTCCACTTCTGGCTCCTTTATCTGTCATTATCATGGAAAGAGGCTGCTTCATCCAACAATGTCGATGTCTTTGCCAAGTCTTTATGTGACAGACAATTGGTATGTCCAATAAATTCCTGAAAGTTGACTTTTTATGGTTTCATTTATTATTAAAAGCCTCCAACAAAAGAATATGTTTCTTGACTATTAATTGCAGAAAGTGATTCAGACCCACTTCTTCATTATAGTTGCTGAACTCAGCTAATCTTGTCACCATATTCCGACCGAGGAATTAAAGAAATCAAAATTTTGTATCAGATTTCTGAACAAAAACTGTTCATATACAAATAAGACTGTAAATTAATGAAAACAAAATTAATTTCTACCTACTAGTTTAATCTACTAATATATTCCAATAATATTTATAGTTAAAAATGCCCAATTCTATTTTTAATTAATTTCTCAATTTTGATAAGCTCTTAGGTTGGAAAAATCAGTTTTAAAACATCCTTATTTCTTTTTATCATGAGTTTTAAACAATTTTTATCAAAGAGTAATAGAAATCTGTTCATAGCTCAGACAGAATTTTGTCTAATTATAAATTCTTCCCTAAATAGCCATTTAATGTCATTGTCAATTTTTACCTGATGGTCCAGACTCATGAATTTTTTCTTCATGTTTTCCATTGGACTTGAAAGCTCTTTGTTCATCAACTTCATCATCCCCCCACCATGATGGCTGTCCATATAATGGAGTACCACGAGGTACCGCAGAAACATCTGGAAAGAGGGAAGTATCTGTCTGAATCACATGAAACAGAAACAATACACTTTTGCAGACTGCTAGAATTACCCTGTTTGATTTATTAAGTGAAAAGGAACGCATATTCTAGATAAATGAAAGGTATTCTAAGTTTAATAGTATAGTATTTCTACAAGGTCAAATTTAATATACAAAACTGAATAAAAAAAATTCTGCTTTGGTCAATAACTAAGTAATGCAAACTGCTATATCCCAATAGCATTTCTAGTTAAAGTGGAATCAGTTCTTTTGTACAAAGAACTGATCCTTAAGCCTGAAGATACAAGATAAAACTGAAGTAAATTTAAGTATCAGTAATCCTCTTAAAGCCTAAAGGTACTGGAGAGTAAACAATGTAAACTGGTCCTTTACAGGATTAGTAGACACACTGAGCATATCTGGAAATGTCCATCAACTTAAAAAACTACTTTGTTGTGAGTGGGATTATTTGTGTGATGATGTAGCATTATCAGATATTTCTTTTTAATTAATTTATATTATAATTCAGATGAAAAAATATGAAATAACAAAACTACTATATTTACCTTTCTTAATGCTCATACATTAAGCAAAATACAACTGTCATACATGTTTTATAATGTTTCTTGATTACAGTAGAACTTTCTCTGAAATTGTCATCATGTATTATTTTTATAAGGCTATAGACAGCATTTTTCAATTTCTTCATATCAAATACTGTATTTTCAGAGATTAACTCATCCATACCTTTTTCCTCAGATTTCAGTGCTTCAGTAACTTTGTGCGGCACTTCTGCTGCTGCAGTATCGGCTACCTTTGAATCTGTGCTTTTGGCACAGGCAGATTTTGATAGTTCTGTTTCTGAAGATTTTTGGGACAACTGAAGTTGAATGGTAAACTTCTCATGCTATAAAACATTTTAAAAGTGAAAATGACACATCCATTAAGTAAAGTCAACCCCATGATAGCATAAGTTTATCAAAGACATAACTGAAACATTTTTACCTTTAAAGCTTCTTCAGGGACTCTCATTTCTCCTCGAACTACAGTAAAAAGATTTGTATGTAAACAGAGCTAAGGAGGGATATACGGTATATTTCTCACAACCAAGCTTAAAATGATCAGCAGTAATTTAGACACATTCTCAACAGGTAATTAGAGCAGAAGTATTATATTCCCCATAAGAATTAGTTGTTAAGATATATCCCTAAATGCAAAATTTGCATTTTATATTCATTTTTAAATGTTTAAATACTTTACAAAATTAAAATCTAGCAATAACTGTAAACAGTTATAATGGCTTTCAAGAAGCAAATAATTGCATAACTGAAATACAAAGGATAATCTCAGTTTTTACTAGGAAGATAAAACACCTGGATCAAAACAAATCACAAAACATGATTTGTGATAACAAATCACAAAAGTGTAAAAGGAAGTATCTCTTGGTTACTCAATAGTAAACCCGAAGAAATTCAAATAGTCAGACATTGGTAAGCATTGACAAAAATGAAGATCCTTTTGAAAGTATAAAAGAATTGCTATATCAGAGACATTTTATCAACTATACCACTCCTTCCTTTCTGCCAGGAATTGCAATCAGAATCATATTACATTATTACACAACTGATTCTATACAGAATTGAATCAAGCATTAGATACAATGAGAGCTTTCATTATCATGCTTAAAAGAACAATGCCTCTGTATATGAAACAGATCTTTCACTAAACAGCAGGGGTCACAGTTCCCACCATTACTAAACCCTAGAATGAAAAGACATTCATAATCATGTACTAAATCTGAATCTTTACTAATGCAGAACACCCATGACACTGGAAGGTACAAAACTATAATTACCACAACCACTTGAACAAAAGACTTTCCATGGAAAAAGACAAGTAAACTTGCTAATTAGTAAAGTATATTTCTACTCATTAAATAAAAAGTGAGAATATTTTGGAATTGTAAGCAGCTTTGGGAAATGCCCAATTTAATGTCTTTAACCTGTCTTCCTGTTCCATAGAAAAGAAACTTGAAGATTAGGGAGCAAAACCCAAACAACCTAATCAACTGAATGCCAGTCCAAGGCTTCCTTATGTTATTCCTCACAGCTCTGAAACATTAAGAATTTCCTTTCTCATTTATACAAAGGTTCACATATATTTGTTCAAAGGTATTTGCTGGTATATAGAGAAATAAGTATTTCTTAAATAAGTATATTCAATTAAAAAAAAAAGTCTAGAGAAACTTTGTTTCACCCTTACGAAACACAGCTAGAATTTATAGTATCCCACATTTTCTAGGGAAAATAGTGCATCTTAAACGGAGTGAATTTTATTTTTTCAAATGAGATACAAATGATTTTAGAAATACAAATGATTTTAACCAGCTGGGCACGGTGGCTCGTGCCTGTAAGCTTCAGTCTATGAACCGGCAGGGGCTAGGGATTGTGGTTCGAGGCCTGCCTGGGGCCCATAGTTCCAAAAAAAAATAGCTGGGCATGGTGGCGTGTGCCTGTAATCCCAGCTACCTGGGAAGCTGAGGCTGGGGATTGCTTGAGTCTGTGGTACCACAGGCAACAAGAGCCTGTGGTCCCAGGGGCAAAAAATAGTGAGACCTACTCTCAAAAAACAAAAACAAAAACAAAAACAAAACAAAACAAACAAAAAAACCCAAATGATTTTAACCAACAATGAAGATTTTTCTAGCATTTCAAATTTATTTGGGAGTACTCAAAGGCTTTGCCCAAGGCTGGTGTGGGGTATCCTGACTCATCTAAGGTCATGGAAAATTTGGGAGACTACAGTTCTAAAGTTCAAGTACTTTACCTTTCAAAAAAGCCTGTTAGCTGGAACTCAAAAAGTCTACTACTTATATCATGACTTTACCTGAGACTCTGATAAAACCCTGAGATTTTTCAGATTTTCCTAACACTATTTTTTAACCCACAAAGTTACCATCTTCCTAGTTACCTAGATAACTGCTTTTAACTTGCTAATTAAGAAAGTGACAAATCTAGACACAATGATCCATGATCAATAAACTGTAAAATATATAATCAATATTAACTACATGTCATAACTGAAAAGAATCCCAAAAAGTTTAAGTATCATTATTTCCTTGTTTTTTTTTTTTTTTTTTTTTAACACTTTGAAAGGACAGACATATTAAGAAAGGGAAAAAAAGAGGCACCTACATAAACATAGGTAGTCAAGAGAGCTGCTTTCCTCACTGTACATAAGATTTTAAGTGCTATTCTTAATTCATTCCTCTGCTCAAATTACTCAAGAAATGTTTATGTAAAAGTTAGATCACAGAAACTTACCTGCATACTAGTAATGTATTTTAAGACACTCTCCTTATTAAGGCTAAAAAGAGAGTGAGTTGTAAATATCTTATTCTAGGGATATGGTCTTAAAATATTGTTAGATATCATTGTGAACATATCTTTCAAAAGTCATTTAAAATATAAGCCATTAAGTTGTTTCATTGGGGAGATACTAATCACTTACTAGTACAAACGGGAGAAACTGAAAAATATTTTCCAAATAAGTTTTAGTTGCTTAAAACAAGATGTCCTGAGCCATATATTTTAAAACATAACTTCTTGGTCTTTTGGCTAAGATCAAGTATAACATTTCAAAACATGCAGCCTCCTCAATTTAGACAGCTATTAATGTAACAGTCTCTGAAAAAGTATGCTACCAGAAGCAACTGATGTTGAAGACACTAATGCTACATAAGTGAGAAACTTAAGTAAAATTTTTATAAAATGAAGGAATGGGAGAAAAGTAGCTTTCTATCTATTCTGTATGTATGATTATATATATATATATAAACATGCAATATACTATGCAAATATATACATATTTATGAGACTACTCTTTAAAAATCTCCTTAAAGTTAGCCTAAAACCTTACTTTTTGTATCTTATCACTAGGAATATGGGAAATTCCCATTGTTTCATTGTTTGGTAATATATATACAGGTGTATTAAGTCAAATTCCAAACTATTAATAAGGCAGATTCTATCAAATGTCAAAGGTTTAAAAATGTTAAAGATAAAACATTATCTATTAGGTTAATTTTGCCTGTATCCTCAGGACAGTCTTTTTTCTTACATAGTAATAAATAATAATAGAGATACCTGATCTAACTTGTACAATACCTTATCCCAACTTGTCACTGTTGTGTAAATACATGAGTTTTAAACAATTTAACTTCTCCATCACTTTATGCTTTAATACCTTACTCCAACGTTTTAAATTTAGTTCTCTCAATATTTGAGAAATGCCATCAATCTTTTAAATTTGGAAAGTGTGCATTATTTTGTTGATATCAAACACATTAGGAAAAATAATTTGAACGGTGAGTTCTTTTTCCCTTGATCATTTTAGCACTCATTATCTGCCAACCAAACTGGTATATATAGTGCTCCCAGTATAGATAATGACCTTTTAAGCAACAGCAATGATGTTTAACTTATTTCTAATTTGATTAGCCCTTTGGCAGAAGCAGGCAACTTCTCTGAGAAAAGATACAAATCTCATTTAAAAAATTTAAGATTGGTTATTTATAATATCTTGCATAGTGGAATAGCAAGGAGGGAATATTTCAGACTAAAGATATTTAGGTAGTGCTTGAATCATTTTCCACCATACATGGGTATCATACCAAAGTTTACCTTTTCTCCTAGCTCTCTAGTGATTCCTTTTTATTGGTTCTGACTTCTTACTCTTTATACTGCAATGTACCAGGTATTAGGTCCTTGGACCTCACAAATCTCTACGTACTCCTAGTCATCTCAAGGTTTTAAATATTACTTCTACAATCAAAATTCCCAAGTTTTTATCTTTGGGTTCTATCTCTACTGGAATCAAATTATATATCCTAAACATCCAAAATCAAATTCTTAGACTTTTGCTTTTGGCTATGACAGAGAAAAAAGAAGCACATTTCCTTTTCCATTTAAAACAACTCAAAAATGCACAAAATAAGTAAATATAGTGCACTTCAAGACTATCAACATTAGGCAACAAAAGACGGTGATTACTGAGTGAAAAGAAGTTAAGGTGAGTCCACCCTTATTTTCAACTCACTCTGCTGGAACACACTGTTCCAACTCATTCTACTACCACTGACTCTACAAAAATCCAGGCAGACCTAAATCAGTACTTTAGGATTGAGTACTGAAGAGACCAACACAGAAAAAGAACTACAGAGATCATAATAGAAATTTACTTGGTATGATGAGTATTCAGGTGAGTACTGAACATGCATATGAGAAAATTATTTCGTAGGGCTAGGGCAAGAAACATCTGATTAATAAAGGTAATAGCATTCAGGGCTCAATTGAACTAGGTATTGTCATTATTATTAACAGCAAAGTTGGAAATATTTATCCTATTTTTAAACATGTATTTCAATATGGGAAAGCGTAGAGACTAAGATGTCTATATTGTGAATTATGTTTCAAGAAATGTAAATTTATGAGTAAAGGCTTTTAATAAATTTAATTTATGCACAAAATCACATAAGGATATCATATCCAAATCTCAGCTTATCTTCAAGTTTCAAGGTTATGTAAGTCTGTTCTGGGATTCTTATATCATTCACGAAAGTCTACAAGAGAAAAAGAGATAGAGATTACATATGAAGTATAAATTATTAGATTTTAGACAAGCAAATACATAGGGACACTTGATAGCACTTGTGACAGTTAATACATCATGTATCTTAGAGCTTGATAAATACATACTGAGCCCTTTTGTCAACATTGCTATTAACACACAAAAAACACCACAACAAATGTAGGCATCTAAAAATGAGTCCCTCCACCCCTCCCATGCAAAAAACCCCAAAACTAAAAACTGGCAAATTCTAAAGGATAAATACTTAACTTTGAATACATCATCAAGATCCATTAGACTCAATTTTAGATTTCTGGATCAATTTCAAGTTTTTGTGAGAACTGGTATTCATTACTTTCATTCTTAAATTCTTTCAAAGAATGAAATGAAAACTTATTTTAAAAAATGTACAAAACTCATTATATTTCATAACTGTTAAATTAGTTCTTCGTACTTCTCTGTACATCTAAGATATATTATGAATCTTATTTTTCCTGTATTTTGTAACCCTCTGTCAACTCATTATCCCATAATTACTTCACTTCTGTTCATCAATATTTTTACCCATTTTAAAAGGATAGGTTTATTAGGAAAGGGAGAAAGAAAAAAGTGACTTACAAAAAAGAGGCATTGACACAGGCAGGTAAGAGTTGTTTTAAGCAACATGTTTATAGCTTCACAACAAACTGAGGAGTACCATTTTACTATTTCTATTTAAAAAACTGAGGAACAAGAAAGTAATTTGTTCAAAGTTACGTTATTTGAAAGCACTCAGATAGGCTTGTAGCCACCACATTGTCTCCCCTTACTTCTACTTTTAATTTGATGCCCAAATTTCTACAGTATTATGAATATTAAGAAAAACAATTATGAAAAACAGTCTACAAGGTCTACGAATAAAATGCATGATAGCTGGCAGTTTATAGACTTTGGTTACAAAAGTTCAGTTTCATATTTCATAGGCTGTCTAGCTGGGTCAATTATACATTTATCATCTGTGTACTGTTTTGTAGTCCTACAGCAGGTTCAATCTCACATATATTGTTTATATTTATCCTTATAACAATACCACCGAGGAATTATAATTATCTTAAGACTGAAGCTAGTTAAATATTTTTGCACTGAGTCTTCACATTAACTTCAACTCCTTACATTATTATAGAACTTTGGAAATTAAAAAGACTATGCATAAGAAAACAGAATTTTAACAGATTAAATGATATGTTGCAGGCTCTACCACTAGAAAATTATAGATTGAGATCCAAATTCAGATTCTAATTTCAAGCTCAAAGTGCAGTAATTGCTTCTTATGAATTATTATATTTCATAAAATTGAGTATAATTAAATTATAAGAAAAGTCATTTTAGAGAAGCAAGTTAATAGTTTATCTGAATTATTTTGCAATCAACAGCAAATCATTTTATATTTGATCATAGTCTTTTAAAGGGCTGGAAACAGTGATAACTCTAATTATTTACCAAGTATTAATGTAAAAGTACCTATGAACAGCACTGTGGTCATGAGGAAACTTTCCAGGTTTATAAACAGAATGTAAAATTGTTAGAATAGTTCACGTACGGAATTAGATTTAACATTCTTAGAATAGTCCACATACAGAATTAAAGTCTTTCTCTCAAATTTCTCTAAGCTAAGCATGTGGTTGTATATACAGAAGGCAAAAAGTGTATGTGAACTGTTCAAGAGGTCATAACCTAGCACAGTGACAGATATGTAAAAGTAGAATACAAGGTTTGTGAAAGTTGAAAGAGATTTAAGAAATAGTCATAAGTGTGGAGAAGAGAGTAATTGAACAAAGAGGAGTTATGAATCAAAATTGCCTAATTTTCAGAATTTGAACAACATGAACACTGTTACTTGCTGATGGTAATAGAGGCATAAGAAAATTAAGATTGAAAAGTTAAACATTCATTTAATCTGTGATAATTCTATGTATAGTGTGATAATTCTATATATATTGTACCATTAGAAAATATATTAGAAATATATTAGAAAATATAATTCATAGAATTATAGTGGGTATGTATGAAGATTTGTGTTCAATGAATATCTGTGTTCTATGAATCTGCAAATTGAAGAACAAGAAATAAATTCATTGCAGTCATACAAAAATATCTTCTACATAGAAATTCAAAGATAATGAAAATTGGTATTTAGATTACAAATCATAATTGCTGCTTAAGTAAAAAGATTTGTTTCACTTTTTAATCTATCTAGAAGATTCACCACTATCTGACATGAAGTTAAACTTCCACCTGTATTTTCTAAAGTTAATCCTCACATCTCTGTCTTCCAAGAGTACTGTTTTACAGTCTTACTACCATGGCTTTCTATTATTCATCTATTCAGTGAGATAGGTTTTCTCATGTCTTAAAGAAATCGTTTTTCTTTAATTAAGACTTTTTGTTATATCATTGTTATAGCAACATATATACAACCATGTATGTATGTAACCAAAAAGTATCAATTCCTGCAAGCATTTATTACCTACATAGGTTGACTGGAACATATGCTACTTTCATATTCTATTGTATGATGTCCAAAATGCTAACTACCAGTAAGCATTTAAAATTAAAATGCAAACTGAAGAGAAACATAAGTAATCTGACTTGTCTTCTTAAAATACCAAATATATTCAAATAAAACAAAATACAAACACTTAACTTACCCCATTTAGGCTGCCCAAATCTTTCACCAAATGTTCATCTGTAGAGGCATCATAATTGATTACGGCATGTTGTTTATCCACACTACGAGACTGAAAATAATTAAGTTAATGAATATTAAGACAATACAAGAATAACAAACACAAAGATTACTGACTAGATACTTCATTTTAATAGAAAACTAAGTAAATAAAGGGAAAGCTCAAAACAAATATGGGTTAAAACTGCGTTACTATGCAATATACTTTGGCATTACTTCCTAAAAGAGAAAATGGCCAAGTTTATAAGACTTTCTATCTACCAAATTCAATTTGTACTTTTGAGAGAAATTGCGCTGATACTGCTGAATGTATAAAATGACATTTTTTTCACAATTTGAAATTAATATAGAAATAAGGTGATCTACAATTTTGTCATGGTTTAAGTATCTTATTGTAGATATTACCCTGGAGAATTTTCTTTTTTCAACACTAAAAACTGAACATAAATTGATTTTGGAGTCTAATAACTTGACAAAATTGACACAGTGTGGAATATTAATGTAAAAAAAAATTCTCCTTAAAACATGAATGGGCTCTAAACTGTATTTCATGGAAAAGCTGACATGAGAAAATCATAAAAGTAAAAATAAAATGACAAAAATTTGAGAACTACTTTTCAGTCTCTTTTAAAGTTTCTTCTCAGATAAAGTGCAGATCCCAGCACCAATTCCATGCACAGAGTCTGTTGATTTGTGCACCACAGCCATGGGACACTAGCCCCTGCACTCCATCCCCAGGAGAAGGGAGAGCAGGTAAGCATAGTACCCAAGCCATTTTCACGCACCTGGCCTTCTGAACTTTGTGCCACAGCAACTGAACATATGCTACTTAGATATTCCTAATTCACCAGGTGAAGAAAGAATTGGTAAGTACACAACCCAAAACGTATTCCTATGGCCCGGTCCTCTGAGCTGTACGCCCCAGTGATTGAACATTGAAGGGAGGGCACTAGACCCAGAGCCTGGAGTCCCAGGTGAAAGGAAAGGTAGAAAGGGTACCTCCCGATGCCAACTCCATGCACTAAGTTTGAGGAGGCAATAATTACAAGTCACTCTTCACTAAGTTCACACTTCAGTAAATTCATAATATGTAGAAATGTGGAAAAACCCAAATCTGATATGTACCTTAGTCTTCAAGCAATTTATGGGAGGAGATAGCAGTGAGAACACCTACTATGAAAGTTAGGGTTAGGGTAAGAAAATGACAGAGTCCGTTAAATTGAGATGCAGTGCTAACCTTGCAAGTGGCAGTTTTATTTTAAATTATTTATATATATATATATATATATATATATATATTTCACTTCACTGTGATCACTGCAGCTCACCCACCACCTCCCCTCCCTGGCCACTCCAGCTGGTCCTCTCCCACAGTTGTGTACTTTCATTTGGTTGTCCATATATTAGTAAAACCATCTGGTTTCTGTCTTTTTCCTTCTGACTTGTTTCTGCCAATATGATTTCTTCTAGGTACATCCATATTACCAAAAAATCATCAAATCTGTCATTTTTAATTGATGCATAACATTCCATTGTATATATATATATATCACATCATAAATTTATAAGAAATACATCTAATTTGTTTGGAGCCAGCTGTTAAATAACCGCCAGAATACCACTGGGTTTGCTTCTTGTTTTTTTTGCTTTTAGCTTTGGAAGAGGGAATAAGTTTTAAAAAGACCAGTTTTATGAATGCAAGAAAAGTCTTCACTTTAAGATTTATAACACAAGTCATTCCCATTTGTGTGACTCTTAAAACACAATGAAAAAAATTTTTTAAAAAGCAATTAATTCCTGATCTTAATTATCAAATATACTCAAGGTAAATATATTTTCCAATAGCCATGCTGATAATAAAGGAGAAAATCACCATTATAAAACAACACTTTGAGTGATCAAGACAAGCTAATGGAATAAGAAGATTCATTATTTATATTTAATACAAAAATATTAAAAAAGCATTTTCATTTCCAGATAATTCACATTTCCTCTAGACTAAACTAAGGCATATCACAACTTAATTTTTACGACCCAATTGGATATCTTGATGAAATTAACAATCTCCTGAAATACGAAATTTAACCCTGACAAAGGCCACTAACTTCATCAAGTTACAAATGGGAAAACTTTAGTTGTCTCATTTAAACCAGACTCAGCTTTCTGCAGGGCTCTTACTCTGTTGTCTTTAAGTCTTTGCTAATTACTAAGACTCTCGTACTCTCAAGTCACTGTTCTCTTATAGTCTATTATACTTTTATATTGTGTCCCTCAAGATTTTTATTTCAATCAAAACCTTTCCCAATGCTTAGCATTGTGAAATATATATAAATAAAAAATAAATAGAAAAAAAAAAAAGAATCTGCCTTACTTGAGACTTCTCTTCATTCTCAGGCATTTCATAGATGGTTACCCCTTACTATTTACTTTTTTTTTTTTTTTTGGAACTAGGTCTTGCTATGGGCCCCAGGTGCGACTCGAACTGTGATCCCTAGCCCTGGCCGCTTCATAGGCTGAAGCTTACAGGCATGAGCCACTGTGCCCGGCCACCCCTTATTATTTCCTTTAACTGAAATCTGGCTTTGCCCTTGAGTAAACAATTTCCATTGCATTAAAAAAAAATTTTTTTTAATTTTTATTTTTGGATTTTGTACTATACACGATTACATAATTGTTGATCCCCATAGGATTACCCCACCATGCTCCCTCTGGTCTCATTGCCTCCTTTTTTATGTTGTTTGTCCATGTTTAGCCCTTTATTCTTTTTGGTCTTCTTTTTTCCTTTTTTTCTCAATATCTTCATTGGTCATTCCGAGTGCCTTAGGCTTACACTCCTGTTTCTTGTTTCCTGGTGGCTGCTCTATTGTTTTCTTCCTCTTTTGGCTGCTTCCTCCCTTCATGTTTCAGGTCTTTAGCTTTGGGGACCTGATTTCCAGTCTTGTGTTTTGGTAGAGCTGCTCCTCCATGGGGACAGTCTTTGACTAATGGTGGGTCTCCAAGACTTCTTTTTAGGAACTTTACTGTTAGGCCACTGCTTTTTTTTTTTTTTTTTGAGACTAGGTCTCGCTATTTTTGCCCATGGAACCCCAGGCTCAAGTTGCCTGGGCTAACACAGACTCAAGTGATCCCCAGTTTCAGCTTCCCAGGTAGCTGGGATTACAGGCGTGCACCACCATGCCCTGCCTCGGGCGGGACTTGATCCACAATCCCCAGGCACAGCTGCTTCGTAGGCCGAAGCTTACAGGCACTGATAGGGTGTGCCCCCCTCCCATTGTCTCCTGTTTAAGATTGCAGGTTTCAAGGACAGGTAATGTTAAAATGGGAGAATGACCTTAGCTGGAATTTCCCTTCAGGGGGATGCAGGGGGAAGAAAGAAGTGTAACAGATTTTTTAAAAGGCAGGAAATCAGGGTATATAAAGGGTGTACAAACAAAGAGAAAGAGAAATTGGATGCAGATTAGAATATGAAGACTGGATAGAGAGAGAGGTTCAGTGGAGGAGAGATGGGAATTGGCCATCTTGTAAAGATGTGAGCCATGTGAGCTTGGCCACGTGGCCACCGAGGGCCTTTAACCCTCGGCTGGCCCAGGCTGGCAGCATGTATGCTAAAAGCAGTTAAGGAGTTTGCAGATTTGAACTCCGTGTTGGAGTTTGCTTTGCTGAGTTTGATTTGTGTCTGAAAGAGGCCGTGCAAAAGTTAGGCCTGAGAAGAAAGTAAACTTTGCTGGTTTGGCACCATGGAGTTCCTGCTACCTGAAGGTGACAAGGAGAAGACAGCGTGGAAGACAACGAGGAGCATTTAAAGGAACAAGTCTTTAATTGTCTGGAGATGGACTCTGTTTGAACATTGGTGAGACGATTAGGACTGAGAGACTGAGGATTTTGGGGCAATCTGGGAAAGGACTTTGGACAATACTGAGAAAGGGTTTGGACAATGTTAAAGTATTCTGAGTCTTACATGTTTCTTTTGTAGTTAATAGGATAATTAGAAATCACTTTGTTAGAAATAAATTAGTCTGCACTGCACTGATAGTCTTACATTG
>PVHY01015447.1:0-36008 GCA_004024945.1 Uropsilus gracilis
ATGGCAGTGGCCCCACAGCAAAGCCCCAAGGGAGGAGACCTACCATCAGCTGATGGATGTCCCTTCGAGGATATGCACTTCCAAAATATAAGGCAGAGTCATGCCCCCAAAGCCAAAGACCTGAAGCATGACTGAAGGAGCAACAAAACATGGCACAAACTGCAGAGATGAGACCCACCAAGACCAAAGGTGTTCCAAAAGCAGTACAGCAATGATAAGCAGCACATTCTACCAAGTCCAGGGAAATCACACCCGCACCAAGGATGAGGAAATGGATCAAAGAAAAAAAAAAAAAAAAAAAAAAAAAAAAAAAAAAAAAAAAAAAAAAAAAAAAAAAAAAAAAAAAAAAAAAAAAAAAAAAAAAAAAACACTAAAGGACTAAACAAGGACAAACAGCAAAAAGAAAGGAGGCAAAGAGACCAGGGGAGATGTGGTGTGAGGGGGTATTCCCATGGGGATTAGCAGTTATACAAACATATATTGTAAAATATGCAAAAATAAAATTTTTTTAAAAAATAAATAAATAGAAAAAAAGCTAGAATATGTATAACCTAATCAACAAACTAAAGAATGAAAATGAATCCCTAAAATTGAAATTGAAAGAGACTCGAGATTTAAAGGTTGTAATAGATGAGCTCTAAAATGCACAGAAAACCCATGGCAGCAGAATAGATGAAATAGAGGAATGAATCAGCATGCTTGAGTACACAGAAATAAAGAGGACAAAGAAAGAAAAGGAGAGAGAGAAACAAAGTAGGAGGACTGAAGACAAGCTCAGAGATATGTCAAAATTCCTTAAAGAAAAGAAATATAAGAGTAATAGGAATCCCAGAAGGAGAATAGAGATATGGGAACTGAAAAGCTTTTCAATATAATAATAGAGAACTTCCCAAATCTGAAGAAAGAAATGAAAATAGACATACAGGAAGCCAAAAGGACACCGAACTGCTTTAATGAAAGAAAAGTCACAGCGAGACACATCATCGTAAAACTTCCAAGAACCCAAGATAAGGAAAAAATAATGAGAATGGCTAGAGAAAAGAAACAGATAACCTACAAAGGAAAATCCATTAGACTGACTTCAGATTGTTCTGAAGAGACACTCCAGGCAAGGAGAGAATGGAGTCACATCTACAAAAAAACTCCATGTGCCAGCCAAGAATACTCTGCGTGCAAAGCTATCCTTCCTCTATGAAGGAAAAATTACAACCTTCTCCGACAAGCAAAGTCTCCAGAAATTTGCTAACACTAAACCCCCACTCCAAGAAATTTAGCAGGACGCCTCAAGATCAAAACCATAAGAAGAACAAATACAACAAACAAAAACACAAAATAAACCCCAAATGACCACCAAGAAACTGTTAGAACCACAAATATCAATAATCACCCTAAATGTCAATGGTCTAAACTCAGCAATCAAAAGATGAAGAGTTGCAGGACTAGATAAGAAAAAAGAACCCAACATTCTGCTGCCTCCAAGAAACACATCTGATCACTGAGGATAAGCATAGACTGAAGGGGCAGGTCTGGAAAAGTATACTACAAGCAAATGGCCCCCACAAGAAAGCAGTAGTTGCCATTCTTATATCAGACACAGCAGACTTCAAATTAACAAAAGTGACAAAAGATAAAGACGGCCACTACATAATGGTCAAAGGGTCAATCCACCAAAAAGACATAACAATAATCAACATATACGCACCTAATGAGGGAGCACCAAAATTCATAAAACAACATCTAGTAGAACTGAAATCAAATATTGATGAAAATACATACGTGGTAGGAGATTTTAACATGCCACTCTCAACACAAGACAGATCAACAAAACAGCAACTACACAAAGAAACAAAAGCTTTAAAGGAAGAGCTAGACCAAATGGACTTAATAGATGTATACAGGACACTACACCCCCAAGGAAAATAATACACTTTTTTTTCAAATGCACATGGTTCATTCTCTAAAATTGATCATATATTAGGACACAAGACAAACCTGAACAAATACACAAAGACTAAAATAATACCAAACTTTTTCTCCGATCATAAAGGCATCAAATTAGAAATCAACAATGAAAAGAAAATAAGGAGAGTAAACACTACATGGAGACTGAACAACGGGCTACTGAAAGATCACTGGGTAAAAGAGGAAATCAAAGAAGAAATTAAAACCTGCATGGAGGCAAACGACAATGATGACACATCGTTCCAAAATGTGTGGGATGCAGCAAAAGCAGTAGTACGAGGAAAGTTTATAGCAATACAGGCCCAAACAAAAAGGATGGAAACAGCCCAAAGAAATACTCTAATCTCCCAACTTGAGGACTTAGAAAAAGAGCAACAAAAAAAACCCAAAACCCAGCAGAAGACAAGAAATAACAAAAACAAAAGCAGAGATAAACGAAATAGAAACCAAAAAGACTATCAAGAAGATAAACAAAACCAAAAGCTGGCTCTTTGAAAAAGTAAATAAAATTACAAACCCCTGGCAAGGCTTACAAAGAAAAGGAGAAAACTCAAAGAAACAGGATCATAAACGAAAACGGAGATATTACAACAGACCCAGCAGAAATCCAAAAGATAATTAGAGACTACTATGAACATCTATATGCAAACAAATACAGCAACCTGGAAGAGATGGACAAATTCCTGGAACAATACAGTCATCCAAAATTGAACAAAGAAGAAATAGAAAACTTAAACAGGTCAATCACAAGCAGTGAAATTGAGGCAGTCATCAGAACTTTCCCTAAAAACAAGAGCCCAGGTCCAGATGGTTTTACAAATGAATTCTACCAAACATTCAAGGAGGAACTAATACCGGTACTATTAGAACTCTTTCAAAAAATTGAGAAAGAAGGAAAGCTACCAAATACCTTCTATGAAGCAAACATTACATTAATTCCAAAATCAAATAAAGACAGTGCAAAGAAAGAGAACTACAGACCAATCTCCCTAATGAACACAGATGCAAAAATTCTAAACAAAATCCTGGCAAACCGAATCCAACATTGCATAAAAAAGATCATCCATCATGACCAAGTGGGATTCATCCCAGGGGCACAGGGATGGATCAACATCCGAAAACCAATCAACATAATTCACCACATCAACAAAGAGAAAAACAAAAACCATATGATCATATCAATAGATGCAGAAAAAGCATTCAATAAAGTTCAGCATCCTTTCATGATGAAAGCCCTGGAAAATTTGGTATAAAAGGAACATACCTCAACATAATAAAAGCTATATATGACAGACCCACAGCAAACATCATCCTCAAAGGGGAAAAACTGAAACCATTCCAAATAAGGTCCAGAACCAGGCAAGGATGCTTCTCTCTCCACTCCTTTTCCACATAGTTCTGGAAGGCCTAACTAGGGCATTAAGACAAGAGAAAGACATAAAAGGAATCCGAAGAGGGAACGAAGATATAAAGTTATCATTATACGCGGAAGATATGATACTCTATGTAGAGAACCCAGAAAAATCGACAGAAAAGCTGATTGAAATAATAAACCAATTCAGTAAGGTAGCTGGATACAAAATCAACACACAGAAATCAACAGCATTCCTATATGCAAAGAATCAATAATAAGAAGAAATTTAAAAAAACACCCATTTACCACTGCACCAAAGAAAATCAAATACTTGGGAATTAACCTAACAAAAGACGTAAAAGACCTATACAAAGAAAACTATAAAACATTCTTAAAAGAAATAGAAGATGATGTTAAAAAAAATGGAAAGACATTCCCTGTTCATGGATCGGAAAAATCAACATTATCAAAATGGCCATACTACCAAAGGCAATCTACAGATTCAATGCAATTCCAATAAAGATCCCAATGACATATTTTAAAGAGATAGATCAAAAATTACTGAAATTCATATGGAACAACAAAAGACCCCGAACAGCCAAAACCCTTTTGACAAACAGAAGAGAAAATGGAGGGATGACTATATTCCAGACCTCAAACTATACTACAAAGCCATAATACTTAAAACAGCATGTACTGGTACAAAAGCAGACAAACAGACCAATGGATCAGAATCAAATACCTAGAAATAAAACCACACATATACAGTCAACTAATCTTTGACAAAGAGGCAAAAAACATTCCCTGGAACAAGGAGAGCCTCTTCAGTAAATGGTGCTGGGAAAACTGGATCAAAACTTGTAAAAAAAAAAAAAAATGAACCAGGGTAACACCCTCACACCCTGTACAAAAATTAACTCAAAATGAATAATGGACCTGGAAGTGAGACCTGCAGCCATAAAATACATAGAAGAAAACCTGGGCAAAACCCTTCATGAATTTCACCTCAGAAATCCATTTGGGGAAACAACTATGGCCAGCAAAAAAATGAAAGAAAACATAAATAGATGGGACTATATAAAACTATAAAGTTTCTGTTCAGCAAAAGAGACAATAAACAAAACAAAAGGAAACCCAACTGACTGGGAGAAAATTTTTGCCCTCTAGACAAGTAACAGGGGTCTGATAACAAAGATCCACAAAGAGCTCCTACAGCTCAACAAAAACAAAGCAAAAAACCCACTCAAAAAATGGGAAAAGAACTAAAAAGACACTTCACCAAAGAGGAAATACAAATGGCTAATAGGCATATGAAAAAATGCTTCACATCACTAATAATCAGGGAAACGCAAATTAAAACCACACTGAGATACCATCTTACACCAGTAAGAATGGCCCATATATATAAAACAGACAACAACAAATGTTGGCGCAGAAGTGGAGGAAAAGGAACTCTCTTACACCGCTGGTGGGAGTGCAAACTGGTCCAGCCACTATGGAAAACTGTGTGGAGGACTCTCAAACAACTGAAAGTGGACTTACTGTTTGACCCAGCATTCCCACTACTAGAAATCTACCCAGAGAACATGAAAACATTAATTCAAAAGGACACCTGTACGCGCATGTTCATTGGAGCTCTGTTTACAATTGCCAAGATTTGGAAACAAACCAAATGCCCCAAACAGATGATTGACTAAAAAAAATGTGGTACAAATACACGATGGAATACTACACTTCCATCAAGGAGGACAAACACATGTCATTCGCAGCAACCTGGATGGAACTAGAAAGACTCATATTAGCAGAAATAAGTCAAAAAGAAAAAGAGAAGTATAGGATGGTCTCACTTATATGATGGATATAAGGAAAAACAATTAAACACATAAGAAAGAATGAAAACAACCAAAGGGACTGAACCATGGAGTGAGAAAGGAGGAAGGGGAAGAAGGTGGGGGAGGTGAAGAGCACAAAAGATCAGGATGGTTAACATATGTTGGTGAAGTGGGAAAGCCCTGGGGTACACAATAATGGACTAAAGTAATATAAATATAAATATACATATATATGCAAATTTTTAAAATTTAAATTAAATTAAAAAAAAAAGGGGGGGGGATAGAGTTATTAGGGAATGGGGAAAGAAAAAGACAGCCATCTTCATAGTGCCGGGCAGGCAGGAGAGCTGCTTCTCATCAGGACAGAAATTGGACTGATTCCTTTTTTTTTCTTAATTTATTTATTTTTTTATAATGTGTTTCACATCTTTGTATTCCCTGGGGACCACACACCACCTTCCCTCCCTGACCACTCCCTCCCATCTCCCCTCTTAACCCCCCACATACTCATCCCTTTTATGGAAATTTCATGTGCATGTCTATGGCCTAAATTGTCAACAGGAATAAACTTTAAAATAATAAAAACAAAAAGACAAAATAAACTGGATTATTTAGGAATGCTGTAGGGGAGTGGTGAAAATAAAACAAGATTTTTCATGAACAAATAATTGTTTAATCTGAGACCAAATGCAAGAATACTATTTTGTTTTTATTATTCTATTATTCCACTTTTACATATTTGAAACTTTGAATGAGAAAAAGTATTTTAAAAATAAAAATAATAAAGGCATGTAAATAATAAAAAAATAAAAATTACAAATTTAATTTTACTGAAAAGTAAAAGATGTTTACTACTCTGAATCTGTATACTTCCGAAACACCACACTTCACTATGTAATATATGTCAAGTTCAGGCTTCTGTTTTCCTGAAATAAAAATTGTCTATAGCACATTTATTTAAAAATAAAAATTAAATCAATAACATAAAAGAAAATATTTATAAATCATACGAAGTCACTTAAAGGTCTCAGGTCAATATAGATTTGAGGTAAAAGAATGCCAAACACTAAATTCTGAAGAGTGAGGAACGTTAGTCATTCCATATATCTAACAAATTTACTGAATCAACTTGATCAAGCAAAATTACGTAATGGGTATTTCCTTTTCAATCCATCACCTTAATAAGAAAAATTCAGTGTGTAAGCTAGGCTTTCATTATCCAACTATGTATGTCAAAAGTTGAGCATCTCTTCTCAGATTTTTACTAATGGAAAAGTACTTTTCAAAAAAGTAAAGTTTCTTTCATAAAACTAATTTGCTTTCTAAATAAATATTCCTTCTTTAGAACCTAGTCTCTTCATAATCATCACTTTAGTGCTAAAGACATTAACCTAAAATGTTGGGCACAACTTTTTATAAAGTCAGATCTAAAGTAAAAAAGGCAATATTCCTAGTGGACAGAAATAGCCAAATAATCACTAAGGATAGGGATATAAAGCATTTAATTTCATAGTTTAGACTGTCCTATGCGGTAAGACCTCTGTTACCCTAAAATATTGAGTAAATGTTAGTAACAGTCATAACAGAACAATAATGTTTAGAGAATAAAGAACACAAAATTTCAGTGGAGAATTAAGAATAAGAGAAATAGGAAAACATAAAGCTTGCTCTGAACATAGGGAGGATACTGGTGAACTTTCCATAATGTTTAGAGTTCAGGTCTTGGTCATTTGGGGGGGCATGAAAGAGAAATTAAGGTAGAACTACAGAACCACCATTATTCACTGACAATAAAAATAAGGAAAGTGAAGTCACGGAATGAGATTCAAGGAGGGTTAATCATAAGTGAAGAACATCAAAAAAAGGTAAGAGAAACATTAATGCAGGTGCAGAGTGCAAAACATGGTAGAGAAATCATAATAATGACAAAGGGAGAAAATTAATATCAAAAAATTTTATGAGGAAAATTGATTCTGAAATTATTTTAATATTTTTAGCTTTCAAATAATACACTATATATTTAAACATTTTTACAATCATTAAAATTACTTACTAAAAGTAAATATATTAAGATGCAATAAAATTATAAATTTTTCATATTTAAATAATATATATATGAAAGTTTCTACTTACCTGCTCAATTTTTTTTTTAATTCAAAGACCACAGAATAGTTTTGAGACTTACAGTAAAACTGAGCAGGTATACAAATATACATAAAGTACAGTTCCCCTTTCACACACACACCTCCCTTTAATGTTTGACTTCATTTCCACAACATGACACCTTTTAGAGGTATGGACAAGCAAAAAATGGAGAGAGAAAATGCCTCATAGACAGAAGTAGAGAGACAAACATGCCCACATTTGGGAATAGGCACAATTCATCAGTTCTTATTTTAGTAAGATGATATTGAGCATGTAGCCACGTTAGATATAAGGGAACAATGAACTTTGAGAATATGAAAAGAAGGGGTACTTTCAGATGATGATGGAGGTTGATTTAACTCTGCCTGCGTGTGTGTGTTGAAGAGAAAGTATTCAAACAATACCTAGACAGATGGTAAAAATATTTCTAATAAGATTCAAACATTTGGTCAGTTTTCAATTCAATATCTCAAATTTCTCCTAGCCCCGAGTTTCTAATTCACCAATAAAATAAATTATGGTACTACATAATAATGCTTACTATACCTTTAGGTATCAGCAATCAATACATATGACAGAAGATGGTAGGTCCCTTCTAAGACTTAGCTTGAATCTACTACTTTAGTTTTTATGATAAAACAGTACCTGTTCCAGGTATCACAATTCTCCACAGCTGCAGTACTAATCTTAAAAAGATCGACATTTTTGGGGACACAGAGGCAAGATACTATCAATCAACAAAGCAAGTATGTACAAAAATGAAATCTACCAAGTCTGCTGAAATCATCTGAAGATGAGGTGTTTTTGTTTTTTTTTCCCAGCAGTGAGGTGATGCTCATGTTCATTAAGTGGCATACTATAGGAAATCTCTGCATGAACTACAAAATGCCCATTTCTCTCTCTCTCTCTCTCTCTCTCTCTCTCTCTCTCTCTCTCTCTCTCACTTGCTCGCTCGCTCTTCTTGCTCGCTCGCTCTTCTTGCTCGCTCTCTCTCGCACACACGCACACAGAGAGATATGTTAGATCCCTATGAGCATTCAAAAACTCTGGATAAAAGAGTTTAAATAGATCTGGCAAGAGTTACAGATGGAGTATAATTATGCAAGGTCATCTTCTTTAAAGAAAATACACATGGCTTTAATTCCAGCTCAGTGTCACATGCAAATACTCATGCATGCACATAATCAGGTATTTAGAAAGAATATATGCAACAAAATAGACTTTGCATTATTGGGAAAACCATATGATCAAGAAAGACCTTTTGTGAAATACATAAAAAAAGTTTACCAAATGACAAAGCTATGAAATGCCTCTGAAATTAACTATGGTAAAGACAACATCTGAGCAACCTGGGATGGAATTCCAAGTTCTAATGCATTCAGCTCACAGCCCCCACAAGCTGACTTTTTAAAAGATATATAAGACAGAGAGATACCTCTCAAATACAGAACTAGAAATAGACCAATCCTTAATTTCCGATGGTGAGAGCAAGATTGAAAAACAAAAACACTAGAGAATCAAAGTGAGAAGATTTTTGTCTCATGTTCTAGTTGAGATGATCACGACAGTTGAAATTTTTATCACTCAATGGTCATAATTTTGTGGTTGATTATAGGGAATTCTCATCTGAACCACAGAATATTGAAAATTATGTGACATGTTTTACTTCTCCTAATTTGGTATGAAAGTAAAATCACAGAAAAAACATTTATTCGTTATGTATAATGAATGGTTTAAAGTACAAGGGATTACTTAGAGTACTAGGGATGATCAGAGTACTAGAATACTACGAACTGAGATAGGGAAAATAAAGCTGATCTGTATTTCTAACTATGCCTAGGATTAATGAAATGCCTCTCATCATCAGAAACACCAGAAAATAAGTAAAAAGTTCACATGTAAAACTGAATTAATCACAGACTGGATAAAAAAGTAAATTCTAGTTTTATGTTGTTTACCAGGAATCCAGTCTATTTTCAATATAGCCTGTGCACATGTGTGAACATATATATTTAATTATAAATATTAACGTTTTAAAATATAAAGATAAAGGCAAACATAAAAGAGGACAAAATAACACCATGCAAACAACAACCAAGAAAACAGAGTATCTGCAATAATATCAGATAAAGCAGGATTTAGAACAAGAATGTTATCAGGAATTAAAGTGTTCATAACATTGAAGAAGATGTCAAATTCACCAAAAAAAAAAAGTTAACAAAAGATAAAACAAATAGCAAAAACCAACAACTGAAAGGTGATATATACAAATGCACAGTTATTGTTGGAAAATCTTAAAACTCCTCTCGGTAATTAATAGTAGAATTATGGAGAAAGTAAGTGCATATAAAAATACCTGAACAATACAGTCACCTACTTTTACAGGACATGAAACTCAACAATGAAGAATATACATTCTTTTCAAAAGGACATGAAACATAAGAATGAAATATTTCCAAGAGTGCCCTGAAGACAGACCATATTCTGAATCATAAAACAAACGTCAGTGCATTAGAGAGAACTGAAATCAAACAAAATATGTCCAGTGACTGAAATGAATTTGAAGTCATTAACTGAAAGATATGTGGAAAATTCACCAAGCATTAGAAAATGAAACACACGACACTAAGTAACTAAATGAGTTAAAGAAAAAAATCAAAAATTTAAACTCAAAAACCTTAATTTTTTTTCATAGGACTGTAATACATATTTTCTGACAATGGTAGAAACAAAGGTTTAGGTATTAGGTCATGATCTTTAATAAACATTATCAGATATTGCACTTTCAAATCTCTCCAGAGCCACCATTACTATTGCCAATTACCATTTGGGAAAATTCCCTTTACTTTAAATGACTGAGTTTATCTGCATTTCTGCTTCAACACTTTAGAATACCAGTTTGGCAAGGAGAAATGTGTCTCTTGCTTGAAAGTCTATGACCGATTGGGGCTCTAGAAAGTGGGGTTCCCAATGGTCTTATAAGGTCTCTACAAAAGTATAGCTCTAATATAAAGACTGAAAAATTTGACTCATTTTGATTTAGATCAATAAACAAATAGGGAAATGTATTTTAAAAAAGAAAAAGAGAAAAGAAAGAAGAGAAGGAAAAGAAAAGCAAAGACAAGAAAAGGTAGGGCATACTTAAACTCTGAGGTATGAGCTCTGTATTGTTCATCTCTGTATATCCAGAACCAAGTCTAACATTTGGTATAATACACACTGAAAATATTTTTATTTTTTCCAAACAGACTTAGTATAATGAAAGGTGAATCTGAGGATCTAAGCAAGAATTTACATAGACACTTCTAGGTACCTAGTACAAGTGAGGTTCTGTTAATTCATAACCAATAGTTACATCTACTGATTTGGAATCTCCCAGAAGAGTTTTGTTTTGCTTTTACCTCTTTATATAGAGATGATCTGCATTCCCAGACAAACTGAGAACTACTACCTTCGGGCATCAGCTAAAGGGCTATGGAATAAAGTAATGGTTTTCAAAGTATGTTTCCCAAACTATCAAAATCAGCATTGAAAATTTGCTAGGAATTCTTCGGTACCACTCCACTCCAGGACATGCAAAAGAGAAATTCTGGTTTAATAAGCCTTTCAGGTGATTTGAATACATCCTAGAGTTTAAGAACCTCCACTTGAAAAGCAAGGCAGAGAAAGAGCCAGGAAACAAATGCTTATAAAAATAAAGAGGGTGGGATACAAATGATAAATATTCCACAATTTACTTAAGGTGACCTAGTTGACATTCAAACAATCAGAGACAAATACTACTTACACACAAATGTATTTTTGTCACCTAAAAGCTCTAAAAAAATAAAAAAGAAAGAAAATGACCCAGTGTGTTAAATAATCTTATCCTTAGGATCTTCTACTTGTATTTAATTTTTTAAGATATAGCTTGTGACCCAACTAAACCAAGGCTATAGCTACACAATTATTCCAATTCCTCCATCCTTACAGCACATTAATTTCTATCAGACATATTTACTTTAAGACAGAAAAGTCAGAAGAGGAATTTGAGTTGTACAGTACAAATCTGTTACCAAATCTATCTCAGAATTTGATTCATCTCTATATTTACAATTCCATAATTTTAAGTGAGTTCCAGAAATTTCTGATTAAATATGTCTAAAAAAAGAAATCTGGTATAGAAACCGTAGGATACATTAGAGGGAAAAATACCATTACCAGTTTAAACCACTTGTTTCAATTAGTTATTTTAAAATCAGCCAGTTTGGATTAATAGTCCCCTTACTTCCTTGTCGTTCCATCTTGGTTATCTGTTATCCGTACTGTGAATGTATGTTTCCTGAAACTTTCTGTTCCTTTCCACTTATTCTTCCATCAGTATGAGTCCCGAGGCCCCTGGGGGACCTAGTTACCCAATAATTCATCACATAGGCCACTGCATTACCAATCTTTAAAGCATTTTCCTCCTTATTATCTCTTACCTTCAATGAATCCCCACTAACTCTTAAAAATTTTAACCTGAATCCAGGATGTAATCATCATTTTAATATATGACTTCACCTTGTGTCTTTACTTATATTTATTCATTCTCTTGAAGGATCTGCTTCCTCCCCTCTTAATCTTCCAAAACCTGCTCATATTCAAGACCCAAATCATCTGTTATATTGGCTTATTAGAAGATTAAATTCTTACATTTTACAGTCCTCCATATAACAACTCGATGAAGGAATAATGAACTTTTATATATTTAGTGAAGATGAAATATGCTAGAAAATAATCCGATGAGAATGAACATAGAGATCTTATTTTTAAGAGAAAAGGTAAAAAAATAGATCCCTGAATTTCCTTATAAATGAAAATTTTTAAAAAGCAGTTAAAGAAATCTTTGGTCAGTGTGCTCAATACCCTACATGAAACACACCTTCCTTTAAAAAAAAATCTACATTTTCAAGTAATGTCACAAGGGCCTGAAATGAGACAATTTAAAAATCTTTCATAATTGACACAGAGGACAAACCTTCTAGAGAAATCTGGGTCTATGCGATTTTGGTTGCTGTAAAAGTAACTGACAGATGCAATATCAGTGGTATGTGACTGAATCCCACTGACTGAGTCTTTGCTAGGCCTATCTTCCTTGTGCAGCTGTCTATGTCGATCTGATTTACTGCGCAATTACAGAGAGCGCCTAACAGTTTCATTCCAAACAGAAGTACGCCTCCACTTGCTATTACTTGGAGAGCTTACGTAGAAAGCTACTTTCATGTAGTTGAATCTATCAATTCTTACAGTACTCAACTGGCCGCCTATTAATGAATTCAATGACACTCGGTGTCCAGTGTCACGCATTATCTTTGTATTGAAAATAACAGGCACAGAATGCACGAACAATTCTATGCTAAAGTCACACCATAAGGTCACATTCTGAATAGTATGGTCACAGGGTACTGATCAACCTCTTTAACCTGTTCTTCTTACCAGCCACATGGTTTTCTCAAACTTGTTCAAATATTTTAGGAATATAGACAAGTATTGAAAAGACTCCTTTATAATTCTTCCAGGGTTGTAGATTTGACTTTTTAAGGAAATTATGAAGTAGTCATACAAATTTCAAAGGAAAACCATGTCACAGAACTAATGAGGAAAAAAAGATGAAGAAACTGTATTATTCACTTAAAAATTATTTTTTCCTACTTTCCTTTGTCCTCCTTTGCAGAAAAAAACAATCCTTGGTTAAATAGTCAGGAGGTCTGTATTCTAAACCTAATGTGCACCAATTAAGTAAATTCCCTTTATTTTAGCCCTTCTATACCAGTTATTTATAAGGAAGTAAAAAGAAAAGTCATAGCTAAGTTGTGGTCTCAATTTCCCCAATCTGATTTGTCCTTCTGTCTAATACTCAGTCTACATTCAGAATTCTAAATTGCCTCTTAAAACAGTTTTGTTTTTTTTCTGGTTATAAAAGATTTACTCACTATAAAAACACTATGAATATACAGAATAATTTTAAAATAAAATGCCAATTAATTAAGACTGCATTTCCTAAACAAAGTACAGTATTTTTAACTTAAATTTACAGGAAAGTTTTTTTCATGACTTAATGTTCTTTTTAAATAAAAGTGGTAAAGACATTTTTGGTGTGTCATAATTCTTTTAACAATTGTCCTAATGCTGGGCACTATGTTCATTCCAAAGCTTATTCACTATTATAATGAACATCATAAAAAATATTCTCATAAAAATTGTGCTAACACGTGAATACTACCATGGAGTGATTCTTTAAAGTGATACTTTATAAATTGTATCACCAAGCTTTTGATTCATATCCTTATTTTCCACTCAATTTATAACACTTTGATTTTCTACTATCAAGGTAAGAAAAGTATTGTCACTTTCAATGTGTATTTTCCAAAATAGAGAGATAAATTTCTTGAGAGGAATTTTTAATTTTTCTACTATCATCACTGACCAAATTATCATCATTGAATAGCTCCTTACCCTTATCTTCATCACTGTTCCAGCAGTAATACATATGGAATAGGTCACAATAACTAGTTATTGAATGGTATACAAATCAAAGTTGGAAAGTCCATCTTTTTAGAAATTTCCTGCATATTCAAAATGTAAAATTCTGTACGTAATGGTCCTCTAATGTATTTACTCAACAGGGCAACATTTATGCCACTAAAAAAGTTCTTAATCATTTTTAGATGAAAGCATGGGGATATATACCTATACTAAAAAATGTTTAAACTATTTATTTTGATTGAGGTAATAGCTGTCTACAAAGAATTAAAGAAAATAAGCTGATGTCAATGTAAACAGCTTCCATTTTGAGGCATTTAGACGATAAAGTCAGAGTCAACATTTGTTAGGAAGCTGATACTAATCTAGCCCTGAAGAGTTTATAAAGAGCAAAGATGATTTCTCTTGGAAAAAGTCAGCTGGATGGAAAGGAACTAACAGAATACTGACTGTGAAATTCCTAATTAAATTTCCAAGTCCTTAAATTGAAACTAAAAAATTTTTAATAAAAATTTCTGTAATCCCAGGTGGTAGTGGATAGTGTTTGAGCAATATTTGATACTTTTAAAAATAAAAAAGTGCAAAACTAACAGGCATGTGGAAAAACTCATCCTTAAGTTCTGTGTGTGCTTTTTAATAATTGTGTGACCAATTCAATACCCTGTGTGAATTGTGGCATTGTAAAATCAACTAAATTTCTATACATTCAAAGCAATAAAAAGTAGACCACTTCTTGATTAGCTTGTAATAGGTGAAATCTTTGTAATTTCTACACAAACTTTCCTGATTTATTGATATGCCATTTATGATCACTGGTTACTAGAAAGAAAACCACAATGGCAGTGGATAAAAATATTAACATTAAAGAACTTTAAAGACAACATATTTAAGATATAATAGAACTAAATGATTCTATATAGAACAGAACTGCTAATGTATAATGTAAATGCTCCTAAAATATTTTATTTATTTTGAAAACAGAGATTCTGATAATAGAATGCAGTGCTTGGTCACTCTTCCCCTGTATTTGTAGACGAGCTGGTTTCTTTTTAATGGGGAAAAAAAAAAGAGTCAGCAAAACAAAATGCCACCATTAAATCATTTTGCAACATTTTGTGTCAAAAATGTAATGGGAAATGCACACATCAAGGAAAAGGTTACTGTTCTTCCAGAACATCTTTCACTTCGTTCATGGCTCATCTTTCTAAATAACTGTGAAGACACTACTGATGGTTTTCTCTCTTGGTTTAATGTGGCATTTGAAGGATTATGGCATTTTCAGGATATCACAGTGCAGTGATTTTAGTGGTTATCTGGTTGAAAGTGATTCTGTGATTTAGAATAACTGTTCTATTTAAGTGCGATGGATGGTAAAAAGTCAGCTACCAAGTCATCTCAGCTCAGAGTCAACTGAATTCTTGGTGTGTATTTACTTAATAATACATGAAAGCTGCCTAGAAAGTTGGACCAGAATTAGAGGAAATTAGAGAGAGATCTGCTATCAATATAATATTTAGTTTTGAATCCTATTTAGCACATTGCAAAAGGAAAAGCAAATTCAGAAACTGGTAATCTTAATTCTTTCAATTTAGGATAAATGCATATGCCCTTTAAACAGCTTCAAAAAAAAAAGTATTAAAATGAATTTAATAATTAAAAGAAAAATTCTTAATATTAATGAAAACCATGTATCATGCATGTAAAACAATTAGGAGTTATAAAGCAACATGAGAAACACAATGTATAATGTCCATTTTACTACAGGTAGCTTTTAGCCTACCTAAAAGCTCAATTTATAATTTTTTTTTGGTTCAGAGAATGAAAAGAAAGTTTCAGATTAAAACATTTCCTATTATAAGCCATTTTTCACAAATCTGTCGCTAGTTAAAACAAGAAGCAGCTGATTTATATTGATATATTTTCAGTAGCCTAAGACATCTAAAACATACAATTAAAATCAAATTTAGAAAAATAGTAGGGGATAAAAACAACATTTTTGGTAGGAAGTTTTATGATATATTCGGAAATCATTATATCTGACCATTATCTTTTATTTTTTTTAATTTTTTTATCTTGATTCCTATGGTACTAAAAATCATAGAGTATGAGAATTAAAGTGATTCTCAAATCAATTTAATATATGGCTCATTTTATAATGAAATAACTGATTCTCAAAGAAGTTACCCACAATCCTCATGGTGGCACAGCCTCTTGACTGCAGGGTTTTAGCTGTAAAGCCCAAATCTCAATTTTAACCCTGTGCATTATTTTTCCTGACTAGTTACTTCAGCTTTCATTTCACATAGTTTTTTGTTTTTTTTTTTTTTTGAGGATATTAAGACATTATCTACCACAATTGCACAAAAAAACTGTCCCTTAATAAGTAGGAAAATTATTATACTATTTTCCCTAACAAATTGTCTATATGTCAACAGTATCAGGTGGATATATTTTGGATGTACTGATATTACACAACTAGACAACTGGTGAGTAGGGCAAAATGGGGTGGTGAGTTTTAATAACTTCTTAATCATAAAACAAAACATTTCTGTAAAAATACCATATAGTGTTGACTAAAATACAGATAATTGCCTGCATGAGATCACTCTGAGGTTATGTATTTCTGACATTTAAAAGTCTCACTTTCATGTATGCTAAAGAAAGAATCAACATAATGACGTAAAACTTCTCTACTAAAGAACAAAGTAACATTTTATGTAGATTTTGAAATATGCAATATTTATATTTGCTAAATCATATAAATTCCAAAGAATTATAATTGTGTCTATCATTTGGTATTATTTCACACATTTAAATGACCCATTATCTCCAAAATAAACATACATACAAACAAGCCCTAAGACTACAAGTAATAATGAGGTTGACTATACTGAATGTATATGTATAAATGTTGTCCAAATTTCATATACAAAATGAAAATATACTGTGATCTTGTTCTCTTAAAAAAAAAATCTGCATAACTGGTTAATACCTGTAAAATTTCCATATCGCTGTGTCAATATATCAGAGACTTCTTCAATCTACAATTAAAAAAGGTTTCCTGTTCATCAAAACAAGACAGAGGGGACTGCAAAAACAATTTTAAACACATAACAATGTTTATGTGTTTAATAAAGAATAATAAAGAAATAAAGAATAAAGAAACTAGTGACCAAAAATGTAAAAGTACAGACACCATCAGTTACTTATACAAATATAGTATCAAATATATATGTATGTGTGAATATGTATTTTAAAATATATACACATAACATAAATAAGTACATACATAAGACAATGCACTAAATATGCATGTAGTTTAAGTGATCAGAAAAAAGGTGTAATCATGTCCCCCCCCTCTCCCAAAAAAAGGCAAAATCTATTTCCTTAAAAACAGCTATTCCTATATAGTTTGAACTAAAATAAAAATTTTAGGTCAAAAGCAGGGAAAACCAGAGACCACTTTCATATGCCTTCACACATTTTCTGTGAACACTTGGTGTTTTAAAAAACTTTAATATTCTTACTTGTATTATATATAATTACTATGAAGATATCACTTGTTTTATTTAGATAAATGGATCTCACAATGTGTGTGGGGAGGAGGGAAGGAAGGTTAGGGAGAACAGTAGGGAAAGGGCCCAGTGGGCTGGCTAGAAGACTGTGCATGCTTTGGTGGTGGGTGTAGTGTGATAATAAACATTGAAGAGGTGTAATGTGGTGATAAACCAGTACCTCTAAATCAAAAATGGGGTTGTAAACCAGCATTACCTCAATAAAAAATGATTAAAACAAAACAGTATCCCAGACCAACACCTACAAAGAACATCCATTATTAGTGCTAGTCTTCATGCAAAATATAACCCTAGAAATCTGACTTTAGAATAGAGGTCACCTCAGGGAGAGGAGAAGGTAGGTAGAATTCTTGGGAAGAGGAAAAATGGGCTATCATGGAGAATTCTGTGTGCATACAGCAGGGTACACTGTGGTAGCACCTTTAGGATATGCTTGTTTCCTCTAAATCATATGTAGTACTGTAATGTTGCTTCAATTAAAATATATATATAAAATAATAAAGGTTATTTTTGATAGCTAAAATTGTTTTTAAATTACAAAAACAAAAACATTCCAACCTATGTCAACTAAGTGAATAACCTAAATGAAAGGGAGACAGTCAGTAATCTACAATTTCTCAAGACTGAGCCAGGAACAAAAAATCTTAACAGAGCAATGGCAAAGGAAACAGTAATCAGAAGTATCCTAAAGAACATGTATCCAGGCCCAGATGATTTCCCTAGTGATTCCCACTAAACTTTCAAAGATGATCCAACACTTATCCAACCCAAACTCCTCCAAAACTAGAGAATGAAGAAAAGCTTCCAAGCACATTTTACGAGGTCAATAGCACTGTTACCAAAATCTGACAAAGATATCACACCCCCAAAAAAGAGAAATACAGACCAATTTTTCTGATAAACAGATTTTGAAATCTTCAACAAAATCTTAACAAACCAAATCCAATAATATATCAAAAGAATTAAGTATTATAACCAAATGGAATTTATTCTAGGGACACAGAAAAATCAACCAATGTAATTCATTACACCAACAAAAAAAGAAAAATCACATGATTATATCAATAGATGCAGAGAAACCATTTGACAAGATTCAACATCCACTTGATGTTTCTCTATCAGAAAATATTTAAAGACATGCCTACTCTCAAAAAAAGTATAAACTATTTTGACTGAATAGGGCTTCAACTGTATACAAATCTAGTGATCTACCATTAAAAATTTTAACAAGCCTTTATTTATTTATTTTTATTTATTTTTTTGAGACTAGGGCTCGCCATTTTTGCCCATGGAACCGCAGGCTCACGTTGCCCAGGGTACCACAGACTCAAGCAACCCCCAGCCTCAGCTTCCCAGGTAGCTGGGATTACAGGCACGCACTACCACGCCCAGCTATTTTTTTGGAAGTAGGTCTCGCTACGGGCCCCAGGTGGGACTCGAACCGTGATCCCTAGCCCCGGCCGCTTCATAGGCTGAAGCTTACAGGCACGAGTCACCGTGCCCGGCCCTAACAAGCCTTTATTATAAATTAACTGCCTGCACCACAATGTATTAGACCCTGTATAAATGGAAAGTTCAGACCCTGACCTAGTGGACAAATTAGAAACAATTCAAAAACAATTTCCAATTAAGTGGATGACAGCTTGATATGGGAATTTATACGAATACCACATCAATCAAAGCAAGCAAAAGGAATCCTGCAGAATTATAAATCAGGAAGGAGAACAAAAAGTAAACATCCACGTAGCATTTGGAAGAAAAGTGCTGCTCAGTGACATCCTATTTGTTATCATGGCAATGAGTAATTTTAACTGTAACTTTCAACTTGGCTTGTGATCTTAACTGACCACCTCAAAATCTGGCAACTCTTTAAAAAGCTATTAAAAATTATATTCAAAATTTTCCACACAATGACATAAAAGTTATATATAGGAATCTAATGATAGACATAAAAGTTCTATATTATAAACTAAAAATATCAGTCAGTAAGGAATATCTGAATATGATGTCAACGTTAATGTTCCCCAAATTGATCAAAGTATTCAAGACAAAGCTAGTGATCTCTGTAGGCATTTTGAGATTTCTTTTTTTTTCAACTTGTGGTTAAATATACATAACAAAACTTCCCATTTTTAACCATTTCAAGTGTACAGGTCTGAGGCATTCAGTGTATTTATTTACACTATTCTGCAACCATCCTCACTATCTAGTTCCAGAACATCTTCACTTCCCCATCTGAAACTCTATGCCCCGTAAATACTAATTTCCCAGTCACTATGCCCTTGGCAACAACCAATCTACTTCCTGTCTGTCTCTAAGAATTTGACTAAGCCAAGTGGTTCCTATTAAGTGGAAGAGCACTGTATTTCTCCTTTAAAGCCTGGGTTATTTCACTTAGCATAAAGTTGCCAGGCTTCAACTATGGTATATCAGAATTTCCTTCCTCTTAGAGGCTGAATAATATCTCATTGCACAAATACATCACACTTTCATTAACTATTCATTCACTGATGGAAACTAATGTTGCTTCCATTTTTTGGCTATAAACAAAAATATCAGCTAGAAAATGAATATCCAGTATCTCTAAGTTCTTATTTTCAAAACCTTTAGTGTAAACACAGAAATGGAATGGACCAATCCTACTTTAAATTTCTTGAGGAATAGTCATACTGCTTCCCATAATGATACATCATACTGCAATTCCATCAACACTGTATACGGGTTCAAATTTTCTTCTAGCCTCATCAACGGTTGCTATTTTTTTCTCCTATTTTTTAATACTTTTCATTCTAATGGGTTAGAAGTGGTATGTAATGGTGTTGATTTAAATTTGCCTAATTATTAGTAATGCTCAGAAACTTTTTATGTGCTCTTTGGTCACATATATATCATTTGGAGAAAAGATTATTCAAATCCTTTGTTCATTTTTTTAATCAAATTTTATTGTTGATGAGTTGTAATTAAATAATCTTGATAGGAATCCCTTATCAAATATATGATTTGCTATATTTTCTCATATTTTCTGGATTGCCTTTTCATTGTGTTGATAGTGCTCCTTAATAAATAAACTTCAATTTCTAAATCAGAAGATGAAAGAGAAATGCGAAGTGATTTCATTCATATGGAACTTTAAAAAACAAAACAAATTCAGCCCTAAAAATACTACTGTAGAAATGAAGCTATTAGCAGCAGAAGTTAGGGGTAGAGGTGGAGATTAATAAGGGAAGTGGGCACAATAAGGAATATAAGGGTTTTGATGGCTTTGAAGAAGTGTGAATCTGCTGTATCCTCACTAACAGTGTTGTTAACTAACATTACTTTCAAAAAAAAATATAAGAAAGTAAAATCTAGATAAACAACTTTTAAAAAGCTTCTAATTTTTAATGGAATTCATTCAACTCATCTCATTTTTTGTTGCTGCTGCCTGGATTTCTGTTGTGGAAGGAAACCTTTTCTGACACACATGAAAATGCAAAGGACCAGAAATAACAGAAGAACAAACTATTAAGGCCTCAATAATCAAGAAAATTGGTCTGACAGTAATAAATACAAAGCATATGGGGATAAAATAAAAAGTAAAAATAGTTCCATATTAAAAAAAAAATCAGTTGGCTTGCCTGGATACGAATGGAGAAGTAGCAGCTGTGGCTAGCCTACAGAGCAATAGTCAAAGTGGAGTGAGTGGACAAAGGATGCAGAAGGGACATGCAAAGAAACTGACAAAGTAATGAAAGTGCAATGGACTGAAAACTGGGAGCTCTTTGGGAATGTTCAAGAAGAACGAGTACTAGCTGCCCAGGAAGTTAAACAAAACTCAAAGCAATTTCTAAGCCCAAGAAAAGTTATAAAAGAAAGGAAGTATAACTGTACCATGTGTCTCGACTGTACCCTGTGGCTCAACAATGAAAGATGCTTACTCAATCACTGATGAAAATCTGACCATTGATATACGAAGAAACTGCTGAATTCTAAGAGGTTAGGGAAAAGTGTGCTTGTATACTAAATTCTAATAATTAACAAACACAGGGTAATAATTAGAAAAAATTAAATTCATGGAGTAACATTAGCATATTTTTATAGCACATAAGTAGCCAGAAAGCACATGAAATATGTTTTCATTTTCATTGTCTTAAGGTATTTTTTAATTTCTGCTTCGTTTACCCATATACAATTTTTTTAATAATGTGAAAAATAAAAATAAATGTCCACTAAAAAAATGCAAGTTTATAAATATCTTCTTAAAACAGGGATATTAAGTTTTATGTTAAACACCAGAAGTGGCAGAAACTGGTTCCTAATTGTATATTATCAAATTTTAATATTACCGAATTTGTAGATGATACTATTGTTTGGTAAACACATCAGTACATCAGTATTTTATTAAAAAGAAACTGCTCCTATAACAGCTATTAAAATTAAGATAATTTAAATAATTTATAAAATAAAAGTATATATGATATAGACAGTTAAAATCTAAGAAAATAAAGGTTTCAACAGGTCATAATTATCTTCCTATAATTAATTTTCAAGTAATTTCCAGGGTTTTATCAATTTGAACTTAAATTACCAGGCTTTTCTTCTTTTCTGATGTTAACCCTTTTCAAATAAAAGCAACATTTTCTTCAACTCATAAGTTACAGTAAGTCTATGTAATCATAAGCTACAGTAAGGCTATGTCTTCGGACACATTTTTGTAAATTTGTCTTTGCCTATGTAATAAAGATAGGGTATCCAATGTACACAGGGTAATGGATTAAGAAAATGTGGTGTATATATAGACTCAAATTACAAAAAAAGATGAATATTTGCCATTTGCAATAATCTGGATAGAATTAGATAGGATTATAAGTCAGAAGCAGAAAGAAAAATGTCAGGTGACTTCACTCACATGTGGAATACAGAGGGAAAAAAACAACAAAAAACGAACTGACAAAACTAATCCAAAAGAAATCTTTGAAATGTGGTTGCAGAGTTAAGACTGCTAGAGGGGAAAGGAGGTAGGGGTAAGAATAAAAGTGGGACTGGGCCCATTGGCCTGGAGTAAAGACTAGAAGCTTTGATAATGGGGTGGTGTGATAATTCATTCATCTGAAGACCTTAATCTAATCTTAATTTAGTCCCCTAAATCATGTATAGTACAGTAAATCAATGTTAGCTCACTTAAAAAAAAACAAAAAACTAAAAATGTAAAATAAATCTTTTTAAAATAACCTGGCAGGGGTTGAAAACAAACAATATAAAATAAATAAAATGCTATAAATCCTTTCTCTTTAATACCTGATTATTTTGTCTCCCTTTTTAAAAGAAAATAGTTCAGTGCAATCATTTTATAGAATGTATTTCAACAAATTCAATTTTTTTGTTCCACATAATCTAGAAATAATTATAAACTAAAACATGACATACACATTTTCTAAAAGGTAATAAATGAGTATTATTACTTGAACATATCTGCCAACTGGAATCCTTAGAGTGCACATGTATGTATGACTTGTATTATTAAATAAAACTTCTGAACTATCTTACATAGAAAAGAATTTACTATCATTTAGCAATTATTCACAAAATCTATATGATGCACAAATTAACTTGGTCATTTATGATAGTGATGAAGAGCTGATACAGAAATGCTAAATTACTGCCAAAGACCTAAGAAAACCTTAGAGGCACAATAAAAAATAACAACTGAAATCTATTATTACAGTTACCCAATAAATCGAGTGTAATTTTTCAATGCTATTTAAAAAATGAACATGTACATTCACATACACACATATAAAAATAATGAAAAGACAGCAAAAACTAAAGAATTTCCTTTATAGCCTGAATTATATAGAGAAGTGTGGTTTCAAAGTCAAGACTGCTAAGAGGTAGGTTCTAGTGAGTCAGGTACATTAATTAAGGGAATTTGTGAGCCTAAACAGCATAATCAAAAAAAGATTATTAATCAAATATATGACAAAGTTTAACTTTATAAGCAAACCTAGTAGATGAAATCACTCTAATGTATCATAAACAAACACTAAAAAATATCTTCAGAGGAAAACAAAGTCTAACTTAAACAGTCTTAAAGTTGGAAAAAAAAACCCACGGATACATAATTCTTAAGATAACAATTTATTCATAAAAGTGTGGACCGATGGGGAAACTTGAAAGTAATAATTTTCCCAATTATAAAGAAAAAATAGCATTGGGGAAATTGGGGATACTACATTATAAGATTACCCTTACCTTTTATGAAATTCTTCATGATACAAAATTCTTTAACACAAGAGCAATCATTCTTAAGAATATATATATGTATGTGTGTGCATATATATTTTTATAGACCAAATTACAACACAACCATAAAACATTTTATGCCATTACTTCATACCATTTTATTTTGTTTTCAAAAACATTTACAATTATATTTAGTTCCCTCTACATTATGTCTTTAAAATCTTTGCAGAAAAATCTATGACCTATGCACTCCTAATGTTAGGAGTGAAAAATTTACAACAGAAACTAAGACCAATATTACTTCAAAATCTTTTGGAAGATAGTATATATTTTTTCAGATAACTAGAGATGGTGTGTTAGAGATGTTCTTGTTACAGTGTTTTTTAAAATAAAAATTTGTCTTTCTACTACCTGACGAAGTAAACAAGTGAAAACCTGAAAAAAACAGATTCTATAACAAAAAAAAAAAAAAAAAGACCTGCCTAAATCTACTACATTAAAAAATAAGTGGGCAGAAAGTTAGGTTCAAATTTAAAGGAGGACAATCAGCTCTTTGAAGTTTATAACTACTGTTTCAAATTAATTTGCCTTATAATGTCATCCTTAACACCAAGTAAACTCCCTCTAATCTGAACTTTTATTAATTATAGAAGATTGTTTCTATGTTTTCTTTTTTTCTTTTATTTATTTTTATTGTTTTGTCACTTGATATATTCCATTATGTTATAACTTATGCTTGGAATTTCATATATATATATATATATATATAGCTTCAAGAGAATCCTCCAGCATTCTAGATAAAATACGTCAAAATACAATAGTTTTTTTAAATATGATAAATATTCCTAACTTTGTTGGAACATTTTGTATTTCTTCAAAAGTAATTTTCATTTTCTCTTTATCTTTGTCAACAATAAAAACAATTCATAAATTTTAAGAGTATCTTTACTTGAGAAGCTCAAACAAAAATAATATTTGGAACCATAAACTACATCACTTTAGAAGCAAATATTTTAAGATCATATAACAGTATTAACATCTGTCAATCAACTTTAGTCTTACTGAAATATTTAATTTTTGTGCCTTCAGTTAAACAGGATTGTAAAAGGCAAAAAAAAAAAAAAAAAAAAAAAAGAACCAACGTTTCCCTGACATCGGAAAAGTTGCTGTGCATCACTTCTGAAAGGGTGATAGATAGCCTTTGAAAGAGTATAACCTCTTTTAGTCGAGCTCACCTTCTGTTCACCAACCCACACCCCCCACCGACCCAGCCAGGGCTTTGAGCAGTTTCTTCACATCAGGAAAAGAGGCAAATAGATAAAATAAGCAATTTCTGGACACTCAGGAATAGCCCAATGTGCAACATCAGCTAATATTCCTGATTACATTATGTCTGATTAAATAAAAGTACCAAAACAAAACAAGAAAACAAAACAAAAAACAAAAACAAATCTAGGCCATCTTTTCATCTTTCTTTATATCGTAAGAGAGAAGCATTTAACACATTTGTTCTGATAAACAGTAAGAAGGTGCTAATAAAGTGCAGGTTAATAAAAAGTATGTTTTATCATTATTGCAATGAGCTTCAAATTTAGTAACTTCTAACAACACTAATTTTATTGTTTCATGAAAGAAAACATAGTAATTTTCATAAAAGCAGTTGCATTAGTCTGTGGCCTCTATAGAAAGAAAGGCCTCTTCTCAAGAGAAAATTCATTTGTGGTCAAAATCCAGATTATCACACTTAATTACATCTAAATTAAGAAGACAATCAGGTTAGTAATTAGAAGGATTCTTTCTGAAGAACTATTTCTACTAAATGAGATTTTAAAAAAGATTCTAAACTATTTCTTTTTTCCCTATATTACATCTGTGATGAAAAAAACGAAGCTGGAACCTTAATCCCCCCGTAAAGACAAATGGACCTTGAACCCTCTGAGGACAAATTCTCGGCACCCAACTTACCTGACAAGATTTTCATTGTCGCCAGTTCCCTTGCAAGTTGCACATTCAGTTCTTAAATCTTCAGCCTTGGGTTTCTTTTGTAACACAGACTGCCTTTGTCTTCTCTCTCTAGGAACCCTTTCCTGTCAAACAAGGAAGAATAAACAAAACATAAAACAAAACCATGATATGAGAAAAATAGAAATAATTTTAAGCAAATAAGTTTTTCAAAACTTAGACTACATAAAAAATGCTTAACTTATTCCAACCTCATGTTTTTCTTCCTCAGGAATGAAGCTTCGTTTTCGTCCTCTGGTTCGCTAAAAAAAAAAAATCCACAAAGATATCTAAAGTTCAATTAATAACAAATTTTTCATTATTTGTTACTGCTTAAGTTAACTGCTTAGAAATTGGCATTTCCAATTAGTGCTGCATTAATTAGTCTATTGTATTTTGTTATAATTTATGATCATAGGGAACAAATTTTTTAACCCTTGATTACCTTTTTCACAATATAGATTTCTCCCCTCAACTGCATTCACCATAGTTTAATAACGTAAGTATCTGGTAGAAAAATAAATTCTCCAAAATTTGTCTGAAATTGCTCAACACTTGAAATATGCTAACACAACCATAATTTCCAAAGAGCATTTAAATTTTTATAACTTATCACATGTGAGTTCTACAGCTGAAATACTACATCTGTTCTCATACTACATCTACTGTATGCCTGAGTATGTATGTATATATATGATAAAGATATAATCCATTTTAATAATCATAAAAATTATAAGAAGAAAGTCTAAGACGTTCCCAAATCCTAGCTCAAACATAATTAACAAATGTAGCATAAATGACTTCATTTTAGACTTAGCAAGATAAAATTTACATCTCATTTTTCTAAATATATTTACCATTTGAAAGACAACATGCAAATATTTAAAAACAACATAAATGTAACAGTATTCACAGTCATACATTAAAAATCTTCATGTAGCAAAATTTCTGGAGACTGACAAAGTCCATGCACAGACACTACATTTTCAGAGACTAGGAGAGGATGGAGGCACCACTTCACCAATTACAGTGTGACTGTTGAAATCAAGGAACATCCCCCCAAGTTAGAATAAGTACTAAATAATTACAAACAGAAATACTATCTCATGTAAATATGCTTCCTGAAATAACTGTATTCTTAATTCTAAATAATACATTGTCCCTTGTTATTTAATATAATGCAAACTGTTGTTTAATCTGCCCCAGACAACTAAGAGTTAACAGAATAAGTCATTCAAAATAAATGAATTTACAGAGTATGTATTGATTTACATTTGTGTTGCCAATTTGTTTTAATTATATTAAGGGAGGAAATAGAAGACTCTCCAGGACAGGTCTTTATATTCAGGTCCTATATTCATTTTTACTTCCAAAGTATAGTACTCGTCCTGTTCCTCAAAGTATCAGCCATAGCCCATAAACACAGGAACCCTCCAGGAATGAGTAAGAAATGCAGAACCTCATGCTCATAACAACACACAAGATCCCTAAATAGTCATATGCACACATTATAAAAGTTTGAGAACATTAATGTAGAAAAGTCCTTAATATTAACAATACCAAGTTCTAAGCAAAATTTAACAGCTAGCTATTTATATACTCATTTTTTCCCTCTGTGACATTTCAGATTCAGGCCTTTATTCTCCAGTGTCTGTCCCCAAAACAAATTCAACCCAAAACTAGTAAAGATCATGCCATTCATCGTTATCAGGCTCCATTAAACTTAATATACTATGTAATTCTATAAATTTATATTAATAAAGTAATAAGTGGTTAGACTAACGCTCATAAGTAAGCACATAGATAACACAAATGATGAAATTAATGTAAAAAGGGCTAAATTATTGTTTCCATATGTGGTAATCTAATTTTAAATTTGCATAATTTATATATAAGGTATTTCAATAACACAATCAGAATTAGTAACCACTGTCAAAGAGAGAATATTCAAATACTTGATTCAGTTTTATAAACATACACGAATGCTCAAAGGTCTTCAGATCTTTCCAAATTTCTCTTCAGCCAACAAATCTTTTAGGTAATAAAGTAGCAAATATTTCATCTTGCTTTTGAATCATGCAATCATTTAATTAAATTTTAGAGCACTATATGAATGTTTCCAGTTTATTTCTTATATTTGATGATAAACCATTATTTACCATTTCTAGACAGCACATTAAAATTTCAATCCATCAGTTGGAGATCTTTATATCTACACTGCAATTCATATCAGAAGGTATTGTAAGGTATAATACCAATTTATGATCCTATCACATAATAGCATAGTTACATAGCATCTAAAATTATGAAATAGTAGTCTAGAAAAGTCACTTTATGATCCAACAGCTGATGTTCATGAGCGATTCTTACACCCAGATACTTCAACTCTGAATTCAGTAATTTTCTTTACATGCCAATTCCAATATTTACAATTTAATCCAAAAAATGAGCAAAATTACCATGAAAAAGTATTTATTTTTACTTGAATACTTAGATTGTTAGCGATGCCCAAAAGAATTCTTGTATTTCAACACAAAGAGAATTATATCCAAAAGAAGAGAGACCCAAACTGACACTATAATGTACCCTCTATAGCAAAATGACTAATAGCATCCATTAATCAAGGCATTTATAGAAAATGTCAGCATTTATCACAACACTAATATTTCAAATATTTTAAAAATATAAATATAATATATATTATAAATATAGATTATATATAGTATAAAATATAAATACAGACATTTTATAAATATATAAATTTTATATATTTACATATTTATTATATTATATATTTAAAATATATATTATATATATATATATATAAAATGACACAGCAAGAGGAGATTTAAGCCAAGGTAACTCTTCACAATTCTTCAAACCAATAAAATGCTAAGCATCAATAGTTTTTCCCTTAGTTTTAACGAAGTATTGCAATTGTAATCATGAATTTATAACTACCTATGATGACAACGGACAAGGCATCCTCAACATGAATGAACCAAAAAATGTAAAGGAAGTTAAGAAGGAGACATGATGCAACCAACCAAAAAAGAAAGACAAAATCATGTTTGGCACATCTAAAAAATATACTGTCAAAAAAAGCTTGCATTATCTTAAATGCACAGAAAAATTCATGTAATGGTAACCATTTGCACCAAGGCTGACACATGATTTTAGAAACTAAATAAAGCAACAGGTAAAAACGGCATATGGAAGAAGGAAGACATTTTTTAACATGTACATGCTCTATAGATGAACACAGGTATTAACAAAAAGTTAACCAATTCCAAATAATCAATTGCAAACTCAATTCTAAATTATGCTTCTTTTTGTAGTTATTAAGCTCTTAAAAGTAAGTGAAAGTTTGATTATCACTTGAACTATTCTCATTTTTTGTTCCTGTTTTGCTGGTTTTTTAGAACTGTATTTGCCTAAAACAATGACAACTGGAGATACTTGCATCACTGGCTTTTCACCTATCTATGGTACATTTCCTTGAAAATAAAAGATAATAAAAACATCATGAAAGAAGAATGATAATGTTTATTTAACTGAAAAAAAAATAAATTATTAGCTACTAGCCATCATTTTAATATCTTGTACATCTGAAACAAAAAATTTAAATGTTTGAACAACTCCACTCATTTTGACTGGAAATATATATAACAAATTTAATTAATTTTTTTAAAGCTGATGAAAATTTAATTTATATTAATCCAGATGATACGATTTCCAAGGTCAAAATGCTTCATTAGAGAAATGACTCAATACCTTTCCTATAATTAAAACGGGCTTCATACAACATTTATGTAGTTATCTCAAAATATAAGATATCTTGACTCAAATGACATTTCATAAATAAGTTATATGTTACTAGATAAAACATAAGAAATACCTCCCTATATAAATAGGACAATTAAGTCAAAGCTTGAAGATTTCTGTCAAACTAGTTATATTAAGGTATATCTTTATGAAAAAATACTAGCATCTGTCTGGAAGCTGTTCAAAATGGTTCTTTATAAAGCTTTTTCATCTATATTTGTGTGTATGTGTGTATATGTATATATACATGTATATATATATACACATATATATACATGTATATGTATATAAAGCAAATTTATATATGTGTATATACATATGTACATATATACACATACATATATTTCCAGATAATAAGCATGTTTCTCAAGAATAAAATATTGAAAGCAATCAATCATGCATTAAAGTTCACAAAATATTTAAAAGAAAAATGCTATATGCATAAATAAGCTATGAACAAAGAGCTGTTTCTGCTATCAGCACACAACAGGTGAAATGGTGATCATGTCAACTGGCTAGAGTTGATTGTCTAATTTATTTTCTATTAACAAGAATAGAACAATACATGGAAAAATAAAAGACAATCATGACCAATTCTGATTAACATCTTAAGTTAAAACAATCACATGTTTAAAAATATTAAAAATACATTTTACATAACAAATGTTTCTATAAATGCCTTCTCACAGTTAATGGTATATCTGAAATAAATGAAATCCTGAAGCTCTGTCTATCCATCTCCTTTCACATTGCTGGAAATAAATAAAAATGATGGATTTCTAAAAGGCACAAATTTCAACAGGAGCCTCTGGATTCTGAGCAAGATTATTTGATAAAGACACCACAGTGATCTTTTCTAAGTGGCCATAGTGAGGTAAGGATGTTGCCATTTACTATGAAAATGCCAGGCTTTATTTTAAAGATCTAGGACAGAGATTATATAATCTACCTCATACTTCAAAAGTCACCTTGAATCGGAAAACGGACTCAATAATTACTTTGATAGCTGAAGACCCTCGCTTCTCAGAACTACAATAATTTGATTAAATAGTATAAAAACTAACAAGTAAGATAACACATGGTCACAATTCATAGTAACTTTTAGTCATTTGAATAGAAATGAATCTAAATGTTTCTATAGTTTCACTAAACTAGCATTAAAAAAATTGTGTGTGATGTGCATGTGTGTGTATACACATAAAAAGCTTCAAAGTATAAATATACTAATATGTATAGTGTATGTTTACATATATATAAAACATTCAGAATTTCAAGAGCTCAGGATATAGGTATTCCTATGTTAAAAGAGGATATTACTTTGCATATGTGTGAAGTTAGTTTAAATATAAACACAAGAGAAAGACTCTAGGACACATGATCATCTTTCAAATGAACTGCTACTTGAAACAACTACCGACTGACCAGCAGTATTGAGTAAGATGGAAAACATATTTACCGATATGTTTAAATCTATTTCCAAAATAATTATTTGTAACAGAAGGTGCATCCTGGTTCATTCAAACCTGCTGAGAAGTATTTTTGGCTTTTTATTGCATGTAGTTTCTCAAAAAATGAAATACATGATACAAGATTAAAATGTATGAGACAGGAAGAAAATCTGACAGCTTCAAAGAGTGTAGAAGATGATGTATGTATATAAAAGCTAAGGAAAAATAGGTCCCTTGGTACTTGTACAAAAGATGAAAAGTCACTAGATGACAAGAAGTGTAAAGAAAATCTGAAAGCTTTCAAGGTACATTAAAGTTATTAGAAAATATGTCAAATAATACAAACATCAATTTTTACAGTAACTTCAAAAGGGACATTGGTAAGTTAATTCATATTTTCTTCAAAAGCAATTTTCTTGTCTAAAAGCAAGTGAAAAATTTCCACATTAAAAAAATACAGAAAAAAATAAAATAAAACAAAAATGCAAAGGAAATAACACAGTACTTATAAAGAAGTACCCAGACTGCTTTTATAGTAATTCTATAGTTACAACAATAAACTAGGATAAAAAATATTAGGAGAAAGGGACCAATTTGCTTCCAAACAATGAAGGTTAGAAAAAATTCTTCCAAAGTAAACTGGCTCAGATGCAGAGCCAAAGTGGAAGATGGCTTCCCATCTTATTTGCAAATTCTTACTAAAGACCCACTGTGAACCAACACTATGGTAGGTAGTGGATATACAGTGGTTAAAAAACAAACAAACAAACAAAAAATGCCTAACCACTTGGAGTTCTGGTCCATTCTACAGAAACCAAACAAATAGTTACATGAATAATTATTTAGAAAAATATAAGTGCAACCAGTTGCAGTAAAAAAAAGTCAAACATTGTTCAGATCACTTAAAATATCAACTATAATCAAAATTACTTTAAATAAAATAGTAAGCCAACATTTTAATCTCATTACAGTGATCTATAATTCTAGTTTCATCTTAAAGAAGAGAGAAAAATGCCTAACATTTTTTTTTTTTTAAGTATAATACTGGAAACCTTCAACCAGAATGAAGAAAGAATTCAGATTCATGAAAAATTGGAGGAAAATGTAAGAATCAAGAGCGGTAGCCAAACATTATTGAAATTATTAAACCCTGGGTCCAGATAAAGTACTCAAATTGCAGATGAAAGCAAGGAGGTACCTGGGTAACAGGCTGCTGAGGAACTTTGAGACTACAGATGGCTACTAACTGGATGAAAAAGATGTGGTACATATACACAATGGAATATTACTCATCGATTAAAAATGACAAATTTGACGATTTTATGATAACATGGACGTACTTAGAAGAAATCATATTAGCAGAAACAAGTCAGAAAGAAAAAGACAGAAACCAAATGCTTTCACTAATATATGGGATACAGGAAAAATAAACAAAAAGCCATGAGGAAAAGTCAAAAAAGTTAATTAACAACCAAACTGAACTACACAACTGGGGGGGGGGGGCATGAGAAGGTGGGAATGGTGAGGGAGGGAAGGTGGTGCACAAATCCCAGGGATTAAAAAAATGTGAAACATATATAAATAAATTATTTAACAAAAATAAAGATGGTTACTAGATTAGAAATGAAAAGGAGTACCACTCCAAAGGAATTTGGATTTAATCAGAGTTATTTCAAAAATATCTTAAACTTGAAATTTTAAGTTAGTTCAAATAACCCTCTCTCTACCCAATGCAAAAAGCTCTCTACAATAGAGACCTGAGAGTCATTTAGTTTTACCTATTTCCCAAGAAAAAGTCAGCATATTCTATACTAAGACAGTTCTAATTGTTGGTCCTAGTTTTACTGTCTGAACTTAACCTAGCATGCATGTAACAGGATTGTAAACATTTAAAGATAAACCATCAGGGTTTTTTACGGTACGAGCCCCCCATTCATTCATTTATTGATTAACAAGCAAAAAACTTAATTACTATTATAGTAAGAGAAGCAAAAGAAAATAGTAAATAATCTTTCAATTATTCCTCAGAGTATATTTCTAGAATTTCATCATTATATCACAGTAGGTTTGGATTTCTTATCTCAAATGAACTAAAACTGGAAGATAATGATAATAGATGATTAATGTTTTACAATATAGATGTATTTGTGTGTATATATCTATATATGCAATTTCAGTAATTTAAGAGTCCAACTAGAGACATTATTTTCATGCTATATAACAAAACACAAATGATGAGATCGGGCACGTTCAGGTTGGTATAGGCGTAGATACAAAACACAAATGAAAGGGGAAAAGCTGCACTTTTTTTTCTCTTTTAAACACAGTGTCATTCATCAAGAGAAAAAAGTAAATCAAAACCACAATGAGCACTTTCCACCCACTATAATGTCTACAATCTAAGGTTCAGGCAATAATAAGTGTTGGTGAAGATGTGGAAAAATTATAGTCCTCATACACTGCTCATCAGCAGTGTATTCTCATCAGAATAGAAAACAGTAAAGCCAGCTAACTGCTGGAGGTCACCCACGCCAGTTCCAGGCCCCTGGGAGGGACCCCCTCGCCGTGCCGCCACCTCCACCATCCCGAGGAGCCAAACCCCACTGCCAGGCTCCTCTGGAAACCCAACCACCTTGCCCACACCCAGGTTAGTTACCTGCTAGAGGTCACCCACGCCGGTTCCAGGCCCCTGGGAGGGACCCCCTCGCTGTGCCGCCACCTCCGCCATCCCTGGGAGCCAACCCCCGCCGCCAGGCTCCTCTGGAAACCCGCCCACCTTGCCCACGCCCAGGTTAGTTAGCTGCTGGAGGTCACCCGCGCCAGTTCCAGGCCCTGGGAGGGACCCCCTCGCCGTGCCGCAACCTCTGCCATCCCTGGGAGCCAACCCCCGCCACCAGGCTTCTCTGGAAACCCGCCCACTGTGCCCACGCCAGGTTAGCTGCGGGAGGTCATTGGCGCCGGCGCCACAAGCGGCGTTGGTGCAAATTACTAAACTAAAGTACAGATCTACTTTCAACCTGGAAAACACTCCCATCAACATGCCAACCAACACATGATCCATGGTTACTCAATATGTAGAACAGGTTAGAAAGCAAAACACAGTAAGGAGAAAAATATTAAACATGCAAGCAAGCCCTACAGGTAGTAATCCATCGCCAACAAAGAAAGGACAATCCCCAGAAAACATCAAAGAAATGATTTGCATCTCAGAAAAAGATTCCTCTATCAACATGTTAAATGCACTCCAACTATTAAGAGAAGAATTAGAAAAAAAGGACAACAGTATGATAGAAGCATTTAATGCACTAAGGGAGGAAGTAGAAACATATAAAAAAGAAAACATCAATATGTATAACCTAATCAATGATCTAAAGCATGAAAATGAATCCCTAAAATTGAAATTGAAAGAGACTCAAGATTTAAAGTTTGCAATGGATGAGCTCAAAAATGCACAGAAAAGCCATGGCAGTAGAATAGATGAAATAGAGGAACGAAATCAGCACACTTGAGGATACAGAAACAGAGAGGACAAAGAAAGAAAAAGAGAGAGAAAAACAAAGTAGGAGGACTGAAGACAAGCTCAGAGATATGTCAGATTCCTTAAAGAAAAGAAACATAAGAGTAATAGGAATCCCAGAAGGAGAGGAGAGAGTTATGGGAATTGAAAGGCTGTTCAACATAATAATAGAGGAGAACATCCCCAATCTGAAGAAAGAAATGAAAATAGACATACAGGAAGCCAAAAGGACACCAAACTACTTTAATGAAAGAAAAGCCACAGCGAGACACATCATTGTAAAACTTCCTAGAAACCAAGATAAGGAAAAAATAATGAGAATGGCTAGAGAAAAGAAACAGATAACCTACAAAGGAAAATCCATTAGACTGACCTCAGATTTTTCTGAAGAGACACTCCAGGCAAGGAGAGAATGGAGTCACATCTACAAAAAACTCCAAGAAAAAAGGTGTCAGCCAAGAATACTCTACCCTGCAAAGCTATCCTTCTTCTACGAAGGAAAAATCAGAACCTTCTCCGACAAGCAAAGTCTCCAGAAATTTGCTACCACTAAACCCCCACTCCAAGAAATTTTGCAGGAGTCCTCAAGACCAAAACCATAAGAAGATCAAATACAAGATACAAAAACACAAAATAAACCCCAAATGACCACCAGGAGACCGTTAGAATTGCAAATATCAATAATCACCCTAAACGTCAATGGTCTAAACTCAGCAGTCAAAAGACGAAGAGTTGCAAACTGGATCAGAAAACAGAACCCAACATTCTGCTGCCTCCAAGAAACACACCTGATCGCTAAGGATAAGCATAGACTGAAGGTGCAAGCTGGAAAACTACGCTACAAGCAAACAGCCCCCACAAGAAAGCAGGAGTTGCCATTCTTGTATCAGACAGAACAGACTTCAAATTAACAAAAGTGACAAAAGATAAAGATGGCCAATACATAATGGTTAAAGGGTCAATCCACCAAAAAGACATAACAATAATCAACATATACGCACCTAATGACGGAGCACCAAAATTCATAAAACAACAACTAGTAGAACTGAAATCAAATATTGATGAGAATACATACGTGGTAGGAGATTTTAACACGCCACTCTCAACAAAAGACAGATCAACAAAACAGCAATTTCACAAAGAAACAAAAGCTTTAAAGGAAGAGCTAGACCAAATGGACTTAATAGATATATACAGGACACTACACCCCCATGGAAAAGAATACACTTTTTTTTCAAATGCACATGGTTCTTTCTCTAAAATAGATCATATACTAGGCCACAGGTCAAACCTCAACAAGCACACAAAGATTAAAATAATACATTTTTCTCTGATCATAAAGGCATCAAATTAGAAATCAACAATGATAAGAAAATAAGGAGAGTAAACACTACATGGATACTGAACAACGGACTTCTGGAATATCATTGGGTAAAAGAGGAAATCAAAGAAGAAATTAAAACCTACATGGAAGCAAACGACAATGACGACACAACGTTCCAAAATGTGTGGGACACAGCAAAAGCAGTACTATGAGGAAAGTTCATAGCAATACAGGCCCAAACAAAAAGAATGGAAACAGCCCAAAGAAATACTCTAATCTCCCAACTTGAGGACTTAGAA